>PVLA01000483.1:0-292908 GCA_004027455.1 Hydrochoerus hydrochaeris
AACTTTAGTAAAGGAGTTGTTGAATGCAGCTAAAGAAGAACTAGAGAAAAAAGTACATGAGCATGGGAAACTGATTGAAACTTTGAATGAACAATATAGAAAACAAGCAGAATTCATGAAACAAACTCAAAGAGACATCCAAGAAACAAAAAATTCTATTGAAAGTGTGCAAAACTGCCTAAAGGAAGCTGAGGATAGGGTTTCGGACCTTGAGAACAGGATCACAGTTAGTGATCAGGAAAGGATAGAACTTTTAAAAATAACAAAGCAGTATGAAATGACAATCCAGAAGCTTCATGATGATGCCAAGAGCAACAGTGTAAGAATAATGGGCATTAGTGAAGATAGAGGAGTCCAGGCAAATGACATACGTATAGTATTTACATAAATAATAGCAGAAAATTTCCCAAACATGGGGAAAGAATCTGATATGCAAATAAGTGAGGCATATAGAACACCAAACAGTCACAATCAACATAAAGCCATACCCAGACACATAATAATTAAGATCTCAGACATACAGCATAAAAGCAGAATATTAAAAGCTGTCAGAGAAAAGACACAACTCATCTATCAAGGAAAGCCCATTAGAATCATGGCAGACTTTTCAGCACAAACCCTCAAGTCAAGAAGAGTTTGGAATTTCAAGCCCTGAAAGAAAACGACCTTCAACCCAGACTGATGTACCCAGCAAAACTTTCATTCAAATTTAATGGAGAAACAATATACTTCCATGACAAAGAACAACTGAAGAAATTCATGTCCACCAAACCAACCCTAGAAAGAGTACTGAAAGACATACTAGACAGAGACAAAAATGACCACAATCCCCAAAACAACAACAGAAAGAAACCACCAGGTAGGATAAGCAATTAAATAAGAGGAAAAGCAGAAAGAGACAACTGGAACATAACATGGCAAAGTCGAGCCAGTACATGGAAATCCATATGGAGAATTCTCAGAAGGCTAGGATTGGAAGCTCCATTCAATCCAGCTATCCCCCTCCTGGGTATTTTCCCCAAAGAACTGAAAAGTTCATATCACAGTGATATATGTGCACCCCTGTTCATAGCTGCACAACTTGTGATAGCTAAATCCTGGAAATAACCAAGATGCCCATCAACTGCAGAGTGGATGAAAAAGATGTGCCATTTTTATACAATGGAATATTACTCAGCTATAAAAAAGGATGACCTTGAGGCCTTCATAGGCAAGTGGAGACAACTTGAAACTATCCTCATTAGTGAAATAAATAAGAATCATATTTATAAATATCATATTGTGTCTCTAGTGTAAAAAGTAAATAAGAACTACAGGAATAATAAAACCAAAATATTTAATTACTATTGTAAAAAAGAGGAAAAGAAAGTGCTCTAAGGGATATAACTGCATGTATGTTTGAGTGTGTAAAATAGATGACCATATTGCTGAATCTTTGTTGGATCTTTGAGCAAAACTGTTTGTAGTCTGACTGTTTGAATATTTATTATGTACCCTTTAACTTTGTAATTTGAACAACTACATCCAGGATGACAGTATGTTAATTTATAAATTACTGATTTCTTACTGGGGCTTTTTCTCATTCTCCTTTTTCTTTCTTTCTTTTAGAATTCTGTATTGTTGTTACCCTTTTTTCTGTTTTTTTCTTTTAAATAAAACTTTAAAAATATATAATTGCTATTGTAAAAAAAGAGGAAATAGGAAGCGCTATAAAAGATATAGCTGCATGTAAGTTTAGATGTGTGGGATTGATGACCATATTTCTAGGTTCTTGTTGGATTGCTGAACAGATCTGTTTGCACTCTCACTGCTTTAGTGGCCACTTTGTGTGCTTTAATTCTGTAACTTGAATAACTGTTTCTCAAAGAACAATATGTAATGTATCAACTAGTGATTTCTTACTGTTTATCTTTTCTTGAAATTCTGTAATATTTCTACCTTTTTCCTGTTTTTTTCTCTTTAAATAAAAAAATGTATAATTGTTATTGTAAAAAAGAGAAAATAGGAAGTGCTATAAAAGATATAACTGCATGTATATTTATGTGTGCAGGATTGTTACCCATATTTCTTAGTTCTTGTTTGATTGTTGAACAGATCTGTTTGCAGTCTCACTGCTCAAGTGTCTATTTTGTGTGCTTTTATTTTGTAACTTGAACAGCTATTTCTAAAAGAGCAATATGTAATTTATCAACTAGTGATTTCTTACTGTTTATCTTCTTTTGTTTCAATTCTGTAATATTTCTCTCCTTTTTCTGTTTTATCCCTTTAAATAAAATTTTTTTTAAAAAATGAAAAAAAAGAAAAATGAGTAAATGTGTTGTATTAAAATGTGAATAATTTAGATCAGTGAAATGGATGAATATTAGGGAATGCCACAAAATGGTAAGCCTTAGAAAGATTTACATAGAGTAGATCGATATTTATAGAAAGCTCAAACACATATAAACTAAATAATATATTATTTATGGAATCTTACTTATGTGATTAAAATTTATTTATTTAAGGAATGACACTATAAACACAAAATTTAGCATAGTAAATACCTCTGTGAAAAATGTAGGGAATTAGATAGAGGAAAGAAAACAGAAATGCACATTAATGGCAGAATTAACCATTACCATATTCATATAAAACACTGTTGATAATAGCTCAGAATTTTTATCAATTTATTGTATGTTAAATAATATTCTACAAAGTAATGGAAGAGCTACTCATGGTAGGTGTTTTGCCACTCTAGGGTTAAATCATTTTGAAAGATAAAGCACATACTCCCCAACTCTAAAGTTTTACAGGTCAAGTGAACATATTAAATGTTTAGGGAAAAGCTGCAGCCAAGTCACCAATTTAATTCTATTTAATCTAGTACTTTACAAATGTATCGAACTTAGGTGACAGCCAGGAGAATGTTCTCCAGGTGAGAACCTGCTACCAGGAAGGTGTCTAGCAGCAGGATGTGCCACCACACTCATTCATAGCCCCCTTTTCTCTAAGCCCAGGGTACTAGGACTTGTCCTTTCTGGGTAAATGCAGTACTCCTGTCTGGCATAATCTACCTTAGACTCCAAAATACCTAGTCAAGATGTTCTCAGAGTTACACTGCCATCTGAGGTGTTTTCTCAACACTGTTTCCTAACTTTCTCAGTTTACCTGCACTGTAGTCTGAAACCACTTCCTGCCTACTCTTGAACATTTTTAAAAGCATATTTTTGTGACACTGGTGATTGAACACAGAAAATTCACACTGAGGTACATCTGCAACCTTTTTCATGCACATACACACACACATGAAGTCATGCTAACTTGTTATGTTACCCAGGCTGGGCTCAAACTCATGATTATCCTGCTTCAGCCTGCCTAAGTACTGAAATTACAAGTGCTCATCACCATGTGTGAATAGTCTCGCATCCCTTGGCTGGCACAGATGTTTTCCTTATATCTTCACTTTTGACATGGTTTTTTTACTCTACTCCCCAGAAGTTAAACATGCACTATCATAAAACTTGTTTAAGTTTAATATTTCATATTCCTCAGAAATAAACTTTTTGAGAATTTCCATTTTATTCCAAAATTTATTACTGGCAAATGACATTGCAAAAGCATAAATCTGTGTTTTTAGCTCATTCACCACTTTATGGGAGAAATACATCATTTTGAAATTATGCATATTTTTTCTTTGAATTTTTTGTAGTTTACCTTTAGAATGAATGTAATGGAAAATTAATCTTCAGTTCCAAAGTAAATTTTTTTACTAAATAACTTTGCTCTTCTACTATGTAGTTTTGTTTATGTAAATGATGCCTAAACATAAATTAAGGAATCTAAGAAACAAAAATTATTAAAGTAGGTACATTGCATTCTGTTTTTATGAATTTTAAATGTATAGTTTTATATCTAAGTCAAAGAACCAATTATAACAAGTTACTATCTAAACTCTTGAAAAAAATAGGTATGTTAGCTTCGTATTCCTACCATTAAGTATGAAGGACAATTAACTTACTCAAAAAAGGCTTAGCTTCTGCTTCCAGAAGTTTCAGTTCAGCTCAGGCAGCCCAATGATTTGTTCTTCTGATAAGGATGCCAGATGTCAGTGGAAGGGACTCTTCATAAGGGTGAACTGTTTATGTCAAGAGTCAAGACACAGAGAGAGGGGGAAGACACCAGCATACCACTACCCCTCTTTCAGGCAAACTACCAATGATTAAAGAACTTCAACAAGGGTGGAGCTTGGAGCACCTCAAAGTATCACTGTCAGCACCTTGGAGACCAAGTCCCTGTGGGGGGGAATCTCTGAAGGATTCTAACCCAAACCTTAGCAATAGATATATCTCCCTGAGCATCTGAAATGTCCCATACCACAAAAATGACCTATAATTAGGGACATTTTTTCCCATTTATTCTTTTTAAATCTAAAAGAAAATTTTACCTGATTTAATGAATATGGCAACTATGGAAGAAAATACTTCCAAAAAAACAGTATAACTAGTCTCTCACTTTTAATCAGATATCTGGAGGTGATCTCATGGAAATCAAATTACAAATCATTTTTTGAAAGTGAGCAACTAAAATGTCACATCATATAAAATATTTTAAGAAGTCATTCATTCGTTGAAACAGACTTATTAAATTCTTAAATGGCAGACATATGTGCTATATCACAAAATTTTTTGTAGTAACAAACCTCAAACCCTAGAACCTGCAAAATATAATGTAAGAATGCATTTTCAAGTACTTATTACTAAATCCTACTTAGTTTCAAACTTGTAGGATTTTATTTTTATTCAAAATATAAAATAATCCTTTTGGATGGTCAAATTCAAAAGATTAAATTCATTATTTGAATGAGATAAAGTTTAAATGACTCTTCATAAAGCATTTATATCAGATATGTTTTAAAATGCATTTGTCTTAATGGTTTCAAAATGTCCTTCCTCAGGACTCTTGTAAGGGAGGCTGAGTTAACAACCTATAATTATGTACTCCTTACTGAGCTGTTAATAGCTTTACAGTCTTTTGAAGAATACACCTGCTGCTCATAAAAACATTTATGTTGCTGCAGAATTTGGCTGTGTTTTATTATTTGCAGTGACCTTGTAGAATACATACTGATCTAGTTTTTAAAGGAAATAAAAACAAGTATAAAGGATATATATTTATTTACTTAAGTATGTAAATGGAAAATTTTGAAATATTTGATTAGTGTAAGTTCTGATATTTTAAAAATATTTCTCATTATTGCTTTTAACTTGGTAAATATTCACACTATGGGTCTGTTTAGAAATTTAATCTTGAAATTTTGTTATCTGAACTGTGTATGTTCTAAAATTTTAATATTCAATGTATGTATATTTTAATTAGATATTCATGACTCAGGTACTATTGGAAATATCAACTGTTCCACAAAATAATTGAAAAAAGTATGAATTAGAATTAAGTTAACATTTTCTTAAACTTTTGGTAACAGACAATCTTAAATCTATAATAGGCAAAATGTAAAATTTTAGCTGAAGACGTATTCTGCAGTTTTTCATGGTTGAATGCAATACAAATTAATAGTTTTGGCTAAGTTTCACTTGGAAAAGGCAAATTGCTGCTAGAACTTGTGCTTGTTCCTTCCATTTCACACAAGGGTATTTTAAAAAGGCAGTCAGTGCAATCATTATTTCCATATGTCCCTTTATTCTTGTGATTTTTTTTTATAAACCACAGCAGGTGGATGGATTAAATAATGCTGTCCTATCTAATTTAGTAGTAACTGAATGTATGTGGCTATTACAACTTCTGTTGTTCATAACTCCTTGATAATTTCCTATCTGGTTAACGATGCATGATAATTATCATTTTTAACAGCATTATATTTTAAAACATCCATCATACAGTCCTGCAGCAGACTTCAACTATGATTAGAACAGGAGCGAAGGTCCCTTTTTTGCTGTCACTCTTTAATTTGGCAAATAGAGGTAGTTGCCAGATATATTATCCCTCTTTGGCTCCTAAAACTTGCAATATTCAAGAATTATTCTGTTGTGCCAATGAGGACCTATACTAATATTTAGTAGTCAACTGTCATGCCCACAGGTACAAATAATTCGTTAATGTTATATCCCATAAAACTATAAATCAGATATTGAGTAAGACAGGAGAAGCAGCTAATCTCTGCTGTACAACCTAAGATATCAGGTGAGATAGAAATTTTCTGGAGGCTGAAACATGTAGGAACTAGCCATGTGTTCCGTTCTCTCCTTCCCTCCTTCTACCCTTCTGTTTGCACTTTCTCCATTTTTTCCTACATTACCTCCTTCAAATCATTCTCCAAAAGTTCTCCATATGGCTGTCTTGGGTTTCCTCATAACTTTTCAGTTTCATGCTGATCATGTTTCTTAGATTACAACCCAGAGCATCAAGAAAAATGTGGAAAATAGATTTTCTTAGAGGCCGGGTCAGGAGCTGACAGCTCATCACTTCTATTGTATTCTATTGGGCAAATCAGTCACTAGCTAAACCAGATTTAAGAGAAAGGGATATAAACTGATGTTTTCAATGAGAGAAGTGTATCAGAATTTGCAACCACCTTTATTTTGCCATACTAGTTTATTTTAGGCCATCATATTACTATATTATTTGCCATAATTCTCATTTGTACTACTTTAAAAAAATATTTTTCTTTGCTTGGTCAAAGCAACTTTATTATCTTAGACTATATATAGCCTTATAAAATTCAAAACATGTTTAAATAATTCTGTGTTGGAAATATTATAGGGTAAACATTTTCTAAAAGTTAGTCATATAAAGTTAATTGACATGAGTGAATCAAAAGAACAAAAGAAAAGTGCAAAAGTGCTGAAACTCTTACAAATTTTTCCAAATTCTTTAAATCTTTTCTGTACATTATGTTCTACCAGTATATTTACAAAAAATAAATTATATAAATCAAATTATCCAAAAGTGAAAATAAGGAGATTTCTGCATATCCAAGGAAAAGGCATCCATTATTAGCAACCCTAAACCCCATCATTTAAAATGAGCAACTTATATGACCATTGCAGAACAGAGACTTATTTATAGGGTTGGACTAAATTTTATCCTAAATTTTCCATATTGTTTCATTACAGTGATTTTTTTTCTTTCTAATATGATTTCAAATTAGTTGATGTATATGAGTAAAGATGTTCAATGTTATTAATGCAGACTAGTGTAATGTTTCTAGGAAATGAGCTTGCTTTGCTTTGAATTATTCTACTTACATTTAAAAGTATCTGCAGGCATTTATGTATTTAAACATTTCTTTAGTTTTGGACACCCTCATTGGGACTAGAAAATTCTTTTGTGTAGAGTTGCAGTCTTCAATAGGCTGTCATTACTGCAATTTATTTATTAGTATTATATTGTCTCAGTAATGGGATCTTCAGTTGACATTTACAATATTTTGATGAATCTCTTTGTTTTATTTTATTTTATTATTTCACACCTTGAGCTGTTCATTTGATGCACAAATAATGTCCTCTGATAAAATTAAAAGATCAGTGACTGAGATCATTGCCGGAAAACATTGTCTTATTTAGAGCATAAAAGGACACTTTTCAAGTCAATGCCACATCACATCAAAAAAAGGTTTAAAATCTCATTTTGGTAGAGCAGGACCTATGTTACTTGAAACTTGATTTATAATTTGTAACTTTGTAACTCAGTCTCAATGCATACCTTTGTTTTGTCATCCCTAGTTAAGACTCAAACACAATTTTTTTTAGTTTCACTACAGCAGCAAGACATTTAAATAGGAAAGATAAAAATCAAAAATAAATCTTCAAAAAGTATTTTCTCCCTGTTCTAAATGAGACTAAGGAATTCTCATGCTTGCATTCTTAAATGAATATCTGATTTGTTCTCAATGTAAAAGGTAGTTCATATACGAAGATTTCTTATAGCTGATTTGGAAAACTTAAGACTTTACATGTATTCACAAATGATACTATTAGTTGCTAAGATTTTTTTCTACCAATTTTTTTTTCTCATTCTACTGGCATTCTCCCCCACTCTGGTTAAGTTACACTAACTTTACTTTGCTTATTATTTTACTTGAATCTGTCAGAAAACAAATCAACTAAGACATACTTGGAAATCATCTCACCTGCATTTACCCTGTTTAATTTTCAAATAATTTTTAGGCACAGTGCCTGCCTGACAAGTGTTGAGGTCATGAATTCAAGTTCTGATACAAAAAAAAAATTTTTCTTTGCTGTGTTTTATCTTATTTATCCTATAACCTAATTCATACTATAAATTTTAAAAAAAGAAAAATTTAGTTGCTTTAAAAATATTATTTTCCTTAGATTTACTGTTTTAGAAATTCACATTCTACAGTTTAAATTAATGAAAGAACCACTCTGTTTGATCATGTTGTTACAATAATTTAACTTGAAAATGTTCAATTTAACATTTGCAATACCATTTAACTTGCCAGAATCAACAAAGGTCCATTCATATTTCCAGAGGTACTTAATGATTTTTTTCCTCTCTATGACTTTTATTGCTAACATATGCTAATTTGTATAATAAAATTGCCTTAACTTAGCTTTTATGTAGATATTTTACAACTGGTCCTAAATTACTACCTATCAGTAGGAATTCTAAACTTTTTGAAAATATTTAGTTTAAATTACTGTATTTCTCAAATATTCTTATATTGAATATAAATTTCCCTTTTAATTTTGTCCCTTTTAGATAAAATAACTTTATCTTCAATAATTTGATAAACATGAACTTTTTATATGTTCATGTGTTCTCTGCTGTTGCTATTTCCTGCTTTATCAATACATAAGATTCTTATCACTGAATTTATACATGACTTAAAAATTCTCATGAGCTATCTAAAACCTTAAGGAAAAATGACAAAATTAAAATTATTATTTGCCTATAACATACTTTTGGGAAATATTGAGGAATTCTGGAATGAAGTAAATTTCTTTAGGGATAATTATTCAGTGTTAAATGTTTCATTTTTACTTGAACAGCTTTATAAGTGTGTATGGAGTGATAGTGCACAGAAGACACACCAATATACCATCCATGTGAAGGTAGGTTAGAAGAAGACAGAGGGAAAGTTAACACTGAATGAATATTAAGAATATGTAATAAATATTTCAGCACAAAGCTCAGAGTTTTTCTAAAGCATAAAGCTTTGTGAAATGCTTTTTGGCAAATAAAATCTTGGATGTTTTCCATACTACTCTTAAGAAAACACATCAACTATATGACACAATATTATTGCATGTTGATTATGAAATTATAATAACAAATAACCACATTTTTCATCTCTCATTTTAATTATAATTTATATCAACTAATTTATATCAACTAAATATGAAGTTGCTACAATAATATTTTAGAATTTAAAAACTCAGTATATGGAGCAATCAATTTACTGATTTCTTCATGCAATCATTTGAATAATACATCATAAGAGCCTGTAATATGGCAGTAGGAATAGACATACTGTCTTAGCAGTGTGAATATAAAGACTAACAGAGAAGCAAAATACCTACAAGAATTTTAAAGGCCCTCCATAGAATCTGTAAGATTACTTCAAAGCATAAACCTATGGTTGCCCTGGATTAAATGCACTGCCTATTGATAATTGCTCTTAAAATAAAGAAGTAATGTTATATTACATGTGTTTTGGTGCCTGTGAAAGAATTTTACACATTATTTCACTTCATCTGACTATTTGAAACAAGTCTCACTATCTCAATTTTTATAGCTGACACTGATTCCAATCTCAGCTGTTGGTACACACGTAGCACTACATTAAAGTTCACTCTTACTAATCTTGTCATTACCTGTCGATAAATATAATTACTGTTTTATAAATTTAATTATTTACAGTTTGTTTCTTGAAAATCAACTATATATGTTTAATTTCATATCAATATTCCTTGACCATCAGGAATGTCATTGCCTTCTATTGTTCAACATTTAATCTTCAGGGAATGCATTTAATTTTAATTTTTGGTAAAATGAGACACACATTGGATGAAATATATATCAAAAATCATGAAATCATATTCAAAGTGATTTGTGGTTATCTCCTATTTTGGATTATGGGGGATAATCAAGAGTTGATTGTAGTAAATTATAGCCATACTATACTAAATGATACTTTTCCATAAGTGTAGTCAGAAAGTACTTGTTATTTAAAATAGCTACTTCTACATTTTTCTTGCTTATGCATATTTTAAAATTTTGTAATAGCAGTGGCTAATTTTTACCTAAGGGAAATATTTCAGAATACCTTATTGGATATGCTATGTTAAACCACTTTACCAGTGAATTTAACCCTTTTCTTCTTCAAATTATAAATTCCCTCCTCTGCATTTTAATGAATGTGAGAAAAGAAAGAAACTTCCTTGTTTTCCTGTCACAGAATCAAACTATGGATTTCAAAATGCAGAATTCAAAACAGAAGACAATCCCTTAGCTTCTGAAAGGCAAGAATGAAGAAAGATAAGGCTATTCAATTTCAATTCAATTCCTCTACCTGTAGCTCCTCATCATGGATTCAGTCATCAAGGAGAAGAAATCTAAAATCATCCTCATCTCTGGGGCAATGGGCTCTTACCCCTTTCTCTTTGCTGTTGGGGTACACACAGGTGTGGTCACAGAAAAATCAGGGTAAACAGAAGGGTAGCCTATATTGGAACAGCAGTTAAAATAGTCCCATCCCAATGATTCATGCCTAGCTCTACACCAAAAACAAACTATGTTCCGGGTTTAGGTTTTCCTTTGTGACTATAGATCAATAGAAATTTACCAAATATTGATTATACATCCAGCATTCCTTTGATTTTTCCCTTGCATCCAGCATTCCTTTGATTTTTCCTTTGCTGTATTTTTGAGAGAAATATAACCAAATTGTTGAGCTTTCCATGTAAATGGAGATATACATGTTGACATACACTGAAATAATTACAAGAAGACACCAAAAGGTATAAATTTTAGTGCTATATCCTGGTCAGAACTAAGGAATGTAGAAATTACCATATTCAAGAAGTATAGTAAAAAGACAAGACAAAAACAAGAAAATATTCTTCCATGTCATACATCTTCCTATCAGGCCTAAATCCTGACAGGACATTCAGTTCTGAACTCATAAATAGATTAATCCACTGGTGAGGTATATGGTGTGCCCATGATCCTCTCTCCTTCCAAAAGCCCTGCCTCTGGACACGTGAGACTTTTGAGAGACATTTTAGGTCTAAACCATAGGAGTCATCATCTTAAGAGATCAATGTATGTGTATCCTAGTTAACATTACACTATATTTACACTACTGGATTCTGAACTATTTTTTACAATGTGGATATGTGTATGTAAAACAGAAACTTATTTCAAATATATACATATTTATTTCAAATATGTATTTAGTATTGCTTTATATATAAATATATATTATTTGTATGTATTTTATACACACAGACTATATATATATATATATATATATATATAATATATATATATAGAAAGAGAGACAGACAGACAGAGAAATGCATATGCACTTCAACAGTGTCCTGTACTAATAAATATCTGGAAGCTAATGCTATCACTTTGAGAACCATTTATAATTGTAGAAGCCAAAGGTATTAATTTCATGGTGTCTCAATAATTTTAGTATTAAAATGTTTGTACAAGTTTTACTTTTCCTGATGCATACACTTTGGTGGCATATTACACTGAATTTCATTGTTATTAAAATGTTTGTCCCACAACTATTACTATTTTCTGTGCTTATCCAAGCACGCTGCACTATGCAAGGACAGATAGTTCTATCTGCTGTGCTGCAACCCACAAGCATTCCCTTATGACTACCACACTTTGGGGCTGATGAGCCTCCTCTGCACATTCACAGATCAATGTGCTTTGCCACCTGTTAAAGTTACATCTTAGGTCATCTACTTACTGCTTGACAACTTGTCTTGATCCCCTACAAAGAAGTCTTAAAAAATAATATGTTTTGGGAGTTAGTGAATACTTAGAATTGTTTAGATAATGCATCCTATGAAAACAGAACTATAACCATTACAAAACTTAGGGTAAAACTGATAAACTTAAATTGTATATTTAAATAAATGCACTTAACAGTTAATAAGCACAAAGCATAAAAAGTTAAAAGATGACAATATTAACATAAAGAAAGGCTAAAGAGACAAAAGTACATATTTATAACAAAGCCAAATATTAAATGTAATTGTAACAAAGAAACAATAGAGAGAAATGAAGGTAAAAATTGGCTTTAAAGCACTGGAAAGCTTGATTGATAAAAGAAAGTTTAAACATGAATAATATTAAGAGTAAAAAAGTGGGCTGGGGATTTAGTTCAGCGGCATACGTGCCTGCCTTGCAAGCACACAGTTGTGAGTTCAATCCCCGGTACCGATTAAAAAAAAAAAAAAAGTAAGAAGGCAAATTTTACTAAAACATAAGCAAAGACAAAAACATAAGAAAATATTTATGAATAGTGGAATATATTGTCTAGTATAGTTAACAACATACATATAATTGTGGTTTAGATTTAAGATACCCCCCCCAAAAAAACCTCTCCTGTGTTTGAAGGCGGTTGAATAATTGAGAGTACTATGCTCTACAGGGCATTCATCCATTGATAAGTTCACAGCCAAATATATTGTTAGGAGGCCAGGGCCTGGTTGGAGATAAGTCACCGGGAGCATAACCTGGAAGGCTACGTTATTGTCTCCAGCCCCCCGCTTGCTTCCTGACTGCCAGGTTCTTCTGCCATGCCATTCCTGCATTACAGCCAGCCTACTTCAGATTAAACCCATGGGAAACCATGAAACCAAATAAGCCTCCCTTCCTTTAAGATGGAATGTTATGGATTAAACAATGGTGGTCAACTTAACACCAGATGAATTAAATCAGTATGGTCCTGAGTGTAGATGTTCCACCTGAGGAAAGTTGCCAGCGTAAATAGAGACGTGGAGAAGAAGAGTGAGGCATTGTGGGTTTCTCTAAGTGCTGCTATTTGAGCCATTGGTCCTCCTGAAGAAGCTTGTCTTGACTAGCTTCCCCAGTGTGAGTTTTACCTTTGTCATCGGATGAGCTCAGGACCTGGTTGATTAAGGTGGCTGTAGTTTACTTTGGAGGAGCTCTGGTCCTTACATTGAGCAATGCTTCCTGGCTCTGGAGCAGAAGATGTGTGCTGTTTACTCTCCAGGAGAAACTCATCACGCTGGCTTTCTGGCATGTACTCGACTATTCTTATCGTTAGAGGAGTTTGGGACTTCCGTGTCACTGAGGATGGCTGTGGTACTTTTCAGGACAGCCCTGGTCTTTATTTTGAGCATGACTTCTCAGCTCCAGTGTAGAAACCTCAACCTACCAGCACAGCTCCTTCACCCCGCTGGCATAGACTTTCTAGCTTCCACCACTGACCCCTGGGTCTTCCCAGCATGGGTCCCCAGTATGGGACTGATGTGAGTCCTTCTCATGGGCTCTAGACCTCCAGTTGGGCTCATGGGAGGCATTTTAATGAGCTCTAGGTTTTCATCTGGACTCGTGAGACATTTCTGTGAGATCCAGCCCCTTGGCTGAATATTTCAGGTATTTAGTATTGTGGATAGATTTCCTGCACTTTCTTGAGTTAAACTCTGGGTGACCATCATAAATAATATTATAAATTCTGTGTCCTGATTCTAATTGTTCTCCTCACAACCCTTGACTACAACATGGAGTATTTTGGAGTCAGCAACAACTATGCAACTAAACATAAAAAATTTTGAGATATGTGTGGCCTCTATGACTGTATTTGACTATGTAGTTCGAAGCCTTTGGAACTGGTTTGTGGGAAGAGTTAGGAAATATTTGAAAATGCCAGCTAGAATGCTGTGAGAATACTTGATGTGCAATACTGTTCATGGCTCAGAAAGGAGAATGTATAAGAATGGGGACAGTAAAGACCAAGATCAGGAGGTTTCAGTTGGGAACAAGAATTTTAGTGGCTGTTGGACTAGAGGAATATGTGTTATGTTCTGGCAGAAAATTTGTCTACATTTTGCCCATGTCCTGAGAGTTTATGGAAATCTGATATTAAAGGAAGTGAAAATTTCAAGGCAACCCAACATTAAAACTGTGGCATGGGTATTGCTGGCTGCTTTTAGGCTGACCTGGAGGATCCCACCCTTTGCAGATTCAAGGGTATAAAAGAAAGATGCTTTGAGAAGATTGCATTTATTCAGGACCATATAGATCCACAAGTTAGCCATCCAGGCACTCAGAGGCTGCTGTAGCAATTGTTCAGAGGGATTTCTGCTGGCCAACTTTGTTCTCATCCATATGGTGCTGGTTTTTCAGGCATGCATGATGTAAGAATTGTAGGGTCACAGAAGCTTTCACTTAGTTGAGAAGAAGGCTGGAGAGGCTAACCCTAAGAGGACAGTGTTGAGCTGAAAAATAATGAAGCCAAAAGTGGAGTATGGACCCCAGGAATTTGTGGATACTAGGAAAATGAAAGGTCTTCTGGGAAAAGCTTCATGGAACAAGTAGAGTCAGCTCAAGACAAAAGCCATGAGGGTAACAATGGACTATGCTACAGAGGTCAGTTAGCCCAACCCCTTTGGAATTTACATCTCACTACAACATGCCTAAGATTCTGGACATGGGGCTATAGGACTTAATGTTTGCCCTGTTGGGTTTTGGTCTTACTTTGTTCCCATTTCTATTTCTTCTCCTCCACTTTGAAGTAGTAACATGTACTCTGCAATTGTACACTGGAAGTATTGAACTTTCTTTTTGATGTTACTAGGAGCTCACAGCTAAGATTTGGCTTATGTCTCAGAGGAGATTTTGGACATAGAATTTTCATAAATGCTGGAATTGTTAAAATTGGTGACTCTTAAAACTGGACTAAATACATTTTTCATAATAAGATGAACATGAGTGTTATTTGGGACTAGTGTTGGAAGACTGTTGTTTAGACCTAAAATGTTCCCTACAAGTCTCAAGTATTTGGAAGGTGATTGGGTCATGGGAATCCTATAATCATCAGTGAACTCATCCATTGATAAGTTCAGTGACTCAATGTGTTGGGAGAAGGTAAGGGCTATTGAAGGTGAGTCAGGCATTGGGGTGTGGGCTTAAAAGGTGTGTTCTGGAAAGGTGTGTCCTTGTCTCTCTCTTGTTTCTGGCTTCCTAGCAGGCATAGGGTGAGGAGATTTTCCTCCAGCAGGTCCTTCTACCATGCTATTTCTGATTTGAAGCCAGTCAACTTGAGACTTACTCTACTGCAAACCATGAACCCATAAACTCTCCTTTAAGTTTCAGGTGTCATGTATTTCATCCCAGTGATGGGGAAATTTGACTAAAACATATATCATACAAATAGATGTTCCATTATAATACAAACTCATGATAAAAACTCCAAAATAACATGTGCACATATTCTGTTAAAATATGTTCAGAATTCAGTCAGACAGGGTGAATGAAAAGATCTAGAAAGATCTGTGCAAAGAATGGTCTCTACCTACTGACAGGTACTTTGAATTGGAGTTGATGTGTCAGTGGAAAGGCAATTAGTTAAAGTTCTGGGATAATAGTGTCTTATACTTGTCATGGATAAAACTGACTTGGTTTTCCAAGAGCTTAGAAATACTAGGAGGACCAGGTGCTGCTATTGCAAGGAATTCAAGACTGTGTCTTTCTGAGCCTTCTTCTAGGCTGGCTAATAGCACGATGTACGAACTGGCAGCAGCTGTTGTGCTGTTGAGTGAGTCGGGCTGAGGAACCATTTAAGCAAGCATACTGCTTGAGGATCTTTATTCTAGGGATGTAGTTGTGAAGGCACTTGGTTATATAAGAGCAGAAAAAGCAAAAGGCTGCCTATTAAGTGTTCTTTACTTCCTATGTCTTTTCTGAGTAGTAAATCACTTTTTAGCTATGTTTTAGTAAAACAAAAACCATGTAATTATTATTATTAGGCCATTTTAAGAGTAAACATTTGAATCTGTACTTTATTCTTTGGGGATTCTACTCAATTCTTTTTTCATTGTTTAACAATTCCTCTCTCAATCATTTCATATTGAAAACAGCACTCAAAATACAGCATAATTCTTATGCTAAGAAAATTCTTTGAAAGATGGAATAGTCTCTTCTTATATATGAGACTGAAAACTCCACATTTGTAAATTTCTACTAGAAAGTGTATAGTATATTGTAATTTTCTATAAACGACTCACCCATAACATGACCATATAACTTCCTTAATTATAAGGTTTTATATTAGTGATTGCCTACTTTCAACTCTTATCAGATGATTATAGCCATCAATGATGTATGGACTTTATTTCCTTCAATTTTATGCTAAGTGGATACTTATTTGCTTTGCACTCTCAAAATATATATAAATTGAAATTTTTCTATTTTATCTATATAGCTTAGAATAATTGCTATCATTAACTCTTCTCTAATTCATATTTAATAAATAATATTATTTGGGGCATAGGTGGCAAATTCATTTCCTTAGTTAAATGCAAAAATCACTATATTGCATATAAAATTCTGGTAAATAAGGTCATACAGTTTAAGAACTTTTTTCTCAAAAGTAGCTTAAGGGAAATGATTTTCATAGTTCTAAATCTTAAAACATCACCAACAAATTTATGTTGGTTTGATACATTATCCGTATGTATAGATTTTTATAACTTTGTTATAAAACTTATTGAAAGAGTAACAAGGCAAACCATAAATGAAATATTTTTTTATTTTTTATTGGCATATATTTGTAATACATGATATCTACATTTATTTTGGAAGTATATGTGTATATGTGTATGTGTATATATATATATATATATATTCTGATAATTTTTAAATCTCCTTCCCCCTTTCCTCCTTCCTCCTTCTGATTTATCATGAAATCTTGATGTGAATATTATATATAATTTAAGCATCAAATTAGTGATTTGATTAGTGAGTTTGAAAGTTATTTCCATCCCTGAAAATTTCTACCATTCAATTTATGAAAGAAAGAATAGAAACTAACTTAAGGACCTGTGAATCTAGAAGAGCTTTTCCTACAAATACAGATTTACTATCCCTTGGGCAAAATTATTGGGACCAGAAATTTTTTTCCAGTTTTAGGATTCTTTGGGAGTATGAAATATTTGCATATACACGAGAAATCTAAGGAAAAAACCCAACCTAAAAATAAAATTCATTGAAGTTTCACATGCACCTTATGCACATAGGCTGAATGTAATTTCATACAATATTTTTCATATACCAGAGCTCTGATTGACAAATCATTGTGAAATTTTCCACGTGCAACATTGTGTTGGCACTCAGTCTTATTTTGGGTGCATCTCAGATTGCAGATTTCCATATTGGAGATTCTTGAGCTACATAATTTTTTTCAAATTATACCCATTATAAAGGAATTGATCATAATATGATATTATAAAAGCTGCATTAAATTTAATTTATTTCCACCATCAGCATTTTCTTCTTTCACACTATGGGAAAACTGAGTTATACTGTTCTGAGGTAGATGTCTAGCCCAGATCAATGACCCAAGTTCACTAGATCCTTCAGAATACGTGGCAGATCCCAGATCTGCTTGCCTTAGTGAAAGGAAGTAGTCTGGCAATTAATATATTGCTAGGAGTCCAGGAACCAAAGCTCAGGCCTGTATCTCATTCTGTAGGTTCAGCACGTCTCTCATACCATCCTATGTCTTCAGTGCTCTTTCATGAGCAGATTATATAAAAATCTATCTTACAATTACTATGTAACTTGCACTGTGTAACTTGTAAAAAAAAAATCAACTACAGTATCTGGGGAGGAGTCAGTTCTCCATCAAGGAAAAACATATTTTATTTCTAAAAATTGACACAACTTCTGTTATTCCTACTGGGGGAACCACTCACTTATTTAAAGATCAACGTACTTCATTTCAGGATAAAAGATTTCAAACTTTAAAAAGCAATTAATTTATTTTTTCTTTCACCCACAGGGCTACCCACGGATAGCGCCGGCATTTTGGCACTACCTGCGGGTAGAAGTGAGTAGCGGGTACTTGAATTCTCCCGACTTTGCTCCTTGCACTTTGCTGGTGTGGTCTGATCCAATGTGCCCATCTTGCTCAAGATGTAGTTGCCATTCTGTGTCAATGTGCTCTCATACCACCACTATTCCTTAGAGCTGGACAGAAATCAATAAGGTGTGATTAGAATATATAGCAAATATTCAAATTCTTAAAACTTTATTTCAGTAAAAGACACATTGCCATTAATTCCCTTTAAACATTCCCTCTCACTATGAACACACTTATCCTATAGTTCTTGCCACTTTCTGAAGCAGTTTTGGAAGTTCTTTTTCATGACTATCTTTAGAAATATGATTAAAAAATACAGTGAATGCTGCTGACACTGCTTTCCAGTGGAGAGAAAGGACCATAAGATCATTAAATTGTGTCTTCACCCACCAGATCTGGCACCATGGACTTCTCACTCTTCCCCAAAATCACAATGACCATGAAAAGCAAATGTTTGAATTAATACAAGACATCCAGGCAGCCTTAATAATGTAATTAAAGACACAAAAAAAGACTTCCAGAACTGCCTCAGAGAGTAGCAAGAAGGATAGGACATATGTAGGGAAATGAGAGGGAGTATTTTGAGAGGGATTAATAGCAATGTGTCTTTTACTATAATAATTTTTAAGTGTTCACCAAATTTTTCATCACACCATACCAATCTCCAACAATAGAAGTGTAGTTTACAAAAGAATAATCATCTTCTCTAACAGATTTCTACCCTAGGATCATATCATATACTTTGCAATGATAAACAATTAAATACTAAACTATGTAAAGACATGCTTACACTTCTTTTCAATGAGTAGCTTTGATATTCAGAGCATAATTCCTCAGTTTAATTTTGGAGTGTCTCTAGGAAAAGGTAGGATTGCACAGCAGGCTTCATTTCCTTTCTCCTCTTTTCTGTCCCCCAGGAGCATGAGCAGCTCACCTACTCCTCCACAAGGTCCAAGGCCCCCAGTGTCATCATCACGGGTCTCAAGCCAGCCACCACGTACATATTTCACATCCGAGTGAGGACGGCAACAGGATACAGTGGCTACAGTCAGAAGTTTGAATTTGAAACAGGAGATGAAAGTAAGTTTTACACAAGGATATAAAGTAAGATATAATTTAGGACCATTCCAATTTGACCTGATATTTTAAAACCAGTTTTCCCAAATTTCTAATAGCCTTTTCAAATGGCATTCAGTTCATTAAATACTCATGCAATCATTTCAGTTAATGCTTTGGTGCTATCATTAAATGCTTTCCCAAAATAAATGCCCTACCACAATCACACTGTGACCCAAATATGTCCCTTTATGTATAATTCATCACTCACACTATTTCACAGATAATCTCAGTGGATAATTTTGATCATGACTCCAGGAATCACAATGTAATTCTAATTTAATTTGGAAAAGAATACAGCCATGGACAAATTTTAGCAATTTTAGCAATTAGTTCTAACTTGTGTAGTTTGGACTTGTTGTCTCAGATCAATAAAAATAGTGGTCAAGACACATTCCACCAAAATGCACATTATAAGTTTAAATATAGGTGTATGGGCTTAATTAGAAACATATTAATTTTATAGCCTCAACATAGTTAAAGACAAAATAGCAAATGGAGTGAGATATTCCAATATCAGGTAACACAGTTTTTAAAATTTCTTATGCATTCCAAATCCATTTTTACCTTTGAATTCTTTTTGGTTCTTAGTAATACATTTTTCAGCTATTTTTGTTAGGATAAGATAGGTTACCCTTTCTGTATATCTGAATGGAAACATTAAAATTTCATCACTAAGATATAACACTGATGCAATAATTCAGGATTTGCAAATTTATTGTAATAATTCCTTATAGGTAACAATAGTTACCATTTATTGAGTCCTTAATAAATACCTGAAATAATGTGCACTATTTTTTTGAACTGTTTTATGTGAATTATCCCATTCAAGCATTTCAATATCCACCTAGACAAGTATTATTTTCCTAATTTTCCTTATAAGAAAACTAAAAAGCTAAGCAATTTGTTCAAATTCATACAGCTGGTAAGAACGCTAAGCTAAAGTTTGAAAGTGAAAGCTATCTCCTTGTAAAACCGAGTATATTAAGTATTCCATCACCTGTCTCAGTCCTGTTATTACAAAGTACCAATCATAAGACCATCAAATAGGCTACACTTTCTCCAATTTATCCTTTCCTAGCAGGGTCACTGCTTAGATTGCAAAGTCTATAACAGAATTTTGTTGTTGTTATTGTTGTCATTACACTGGTGAAGAAACTGACCAAAAAATATTTCTTTATTACAATTATATCTAATAAAAACCGTGTGGGTCAGGGACATAGCTCAGTGGCACTGTGCCTGCCTGGCAAAAGCAAGGTCCTGAGTTCAATTCCTGGCTCAGGAATTGAATTTAGAAAAAAAAAATCCTAGCTCAAATTTTAAAAAATGCAAAAGTCATGACCTATTTAAGTGAGAAAAAACATAGTTTAGGGAAAGAGTAAACTAATGACTGAAATGAATGCTTGTGACTTGGATTAAATTTAAGAGCAGTATAGTCATTTATAATCTTGCTAAGGATTAGTGGCCTCTCAAGTGAGGATTTAAATTTTTGGGAGTAAAGCGTAATGATCACAAAAAACAAATCCACACTAAAATTTTTATAAAACTGCCCAAAGAAGTGTCCTTACAATGCTTTGCTGATTTTTTCCCTAGCCAGATAGCAAGACAGCCTTAGTGAAAAGCAAGATCCAAAAAGAGTTTGGTGTAAGAGACAAATCACTGTGTTTTGCAAGTAGTGTTTAAGGATTAAATCGTTTATTTTAAAATACATTATTGGTTACCAGAAGTTTATGGAATAGCCTGAAAAAGTTAACATGCTCTCAGTTTTCTTACTCTATTTCACAGACAGAGAAATTCACCTCACTTTTAAAAGTCTGACTTTTTTAATATTGCATTATTAAGTTGGAAATGCACCCTTAGATAAACTCATTATACTAAATCTAAATAGGTCATTTGGGTCATTTCCTTTTATGGAAGGAAATCTAATTTAATAAAAATAAATTCTGTTTGCAATATTAAAAATGTGATTTGATTTCAACCATAACTGTTGATACATTTAAATGTCATAATTGTGGGTCAGGGATTTAGCTCAGTGGCAGAAGTACCTGCTTGGCAAACGCGAGGTTGTGAGTTCTATCCCTGGTACCAAAAATAAATGAATAAATGTCGTAATTTGAAGACAAGAATTTTCTCAGGTGTTATTTAGAGTCAGGCCTCCCTCCTTGGCTGGAACACCCCATACTGACTAATGACTCTGTACCATATTTATTCAGTCAACAAAGATGTATAGGTCACTTAAAATGTACCGTAGTCTTTATGAGGCCCAAATATTACAAGTAATAAGGGCTACAGCTTTCATTTTCATATAATTTACAACCTAGACTTGTGGAAAGAAAATGGTGATTATTTACAATACTAGGTTGTTGACATGTACCATCATAAAGATATATAAAGGACAGTAAAGAGAAGGGGCCCAAATTCATCACCAATGACTTACGTGAGGCTTCTGGCATTGAGAAACTGGGAATACCGCAAAGGCGATAGGGCCTGAGATAGCATAAAAAAGGTCTAAAGAGGGGGTAATCTGGTATGGCTGCAGTGAGGAGACACGACTGGGACAGTGGTCACAGACAAAGGTGGAGAGTTACCCAGGGACCAAGTTTAAGATGTTCTTTTTGCCATCTTGAGGTACTAGTGCTTGTCCTGAAGTTAGTGAAAAGACACTGGAGAATTCAGTTAATGAGTAGCTTGACTAGTAAAATGCATAAGACTAATGATGAATAGTTTACATACATTATCTCCTTTATTTCCAATAAAGTCATGCTTCCATTTAGAAACTTTGGTTTCTGACCAAAAACCTGATAGCTAGTGAGAACAGGTACAAGATAACTCCAGAACCATCTGACAATAGCAGCAGAGGAGGTGAAATTATGTTCTGAATTATTGATTTATGAATACATGAAAATAACTTTTATTAGAAAGTTGAGAAGACAAACTGTCAAAGAAGGATCTGAAAATTGTATTAGTATATACCTGAAGTTTGGGTATATAGAATGCTTCCTAAGTCAATTTACAGTCTAAGGAAAAATCATTTAAAGGATCATTTTTCAATCTGGTTAGCTTTAAATTGCATTTTTAAAGCATGAGATATAGATCTAGAAGAAAATTTCAATGAATAATGTTATGCTAGGATATAGGCAGGTTTACTATAAATTTAGGAATATGATGATATGAATCCCAATTTAAGACATCAGTCTTTTTCTGTTCACACTCTTCTAGCTTGTGCCTGGGTTTTCATAGCTTTTGTTATTCAAGTTTTGCCTGAATTTTTGTAATGTCAACTTTATTATTCCAATTAATTAACTGAATTTGTAATAAACACAAAAAGATGAGATATAAGTTGAAGAGAAAACACTAAATCTTCTCTCGTTTGACTGATTCAAATTTTTTGGAATAAGCAAAATTAAGTAGTTTAAAATTCAGTTCTCTTCACCTATAACTAATTTTGACTTTGCTTCATTTCTAAGTGGCTAACAATCAATGAGACAGTAATATAAAATATAAGCTAATTCTTTATCAAAAGCATAGTGTTCTTAACTACCTGTGCTCTAAATCATAGTGATATCCAAAGAACCATATGATGATCCATCTTGCCATGCCAGGGCTTGGTTATTTGTGCACTGTCAGACCATGCTAATGGAAACATTATTATTACTGCTACAGTATTAAGCCAGTATCCCTGACCTATAGGATTTACCTTTCCCTAACTCTATAGAAAACCTCATCATATATGGAGAGAGAGATTCAGTCATATATAGTCACAAAATTCTTTTCTTTTGTGTTTTAATGCTAGTATTTTTGTGTCCTCTAATCTCTCACTAGACATAGGGCATAGTCAAATATATCTGCTGGCAGACTTGTGATAAATAATACATTTTAAAATGTTGACAGATGTAGCTTTTGTGCAACAAAACTGTGTTATATAGTCTAGAGATGAAAACTAAAATGAACTGCAGAATGAGTATTCTAAAAATGTAAGAATATACTCCATTTAACCTTTTATTGAAAAATACATAGAAGTTAGGTGTTAGTTGGAAGCTAATCTAATTTTCCTCAAAATTAAAATTAATTTATATTATGCCTAGAGTATAAGCCATAAACACATACCCTCTACACACTGAGTAAGTGTGCTCCTTTTGGCTCAAATGGATATAACAACAAAAAATGTTTGTTTGTTTGTGACTGGGTCTTCTATTATGTAATTCAGGCTGACCTTAAACTCATTAGGTAGTTTAGGCTGCGTTCAAATTCATATGATTCCCCTGCCTCAGCCTCCCAAGTGCTGGGATTATAGGCATAGATCACCAACCCCAGCATGATAGAAAATTTTAATTGCCTCAGTTTTGTTACTATATTTGTGGTTATTTTCTGGACTTTTCAAAGGACAAAAAGATGAACACTTAAAAAGTGTATTCCATGGCCTATTAATAGCTTAAAACTATTTTATCATTTTAAACTAATTCTTAAAATTATACCTATAGTTTTTAAAAGGAATAAAAATAATGTAAGGATAATGAAATCAGATATCTGTTTACTCAAAATGCAAATAATAATTAACATTCGAATGTACTTTAAGATTACAAAATAATTTTAGATATACATTTTTAAAAACAAATAAAATATAATTTACTACAGTGTAGTTAGCTTGATCCTTTAGGTTAAATACTATAAAATATTTTGAGAGTTATCACAACAAAATCCATAGCATACAGACAAATTTTAAAGAAAATTGGAATTTTATATGTAATAATTAGCAATTCATACCTTCTATTGCTAATTATTCTATTGCTAATTCTAATGGTTTCCCCAATGACCCAAGAGAATAAATTCATTGCCAACATATAAGCAGAAATTCTTTTTCCCTGAAAGGATTAATTATAACTGAAATTTTGACAACATGTAAATTTTAATTTTCACCTCTAGGCTGTATAACATGGTTTTGTTGCACAAAAGCCACATCTTTCAACATTCTAAAATGTATTATTTATTACAAGTCATCATAATTGACTAGGTTCATATCACATAGCCACACAAAATCATCATGATCAACATTAATGTAATAAGCTATAAGTTACTAAATCACAGTGGTTATTTCAAAATAAATTCCTATGCATTATACATTTGTATAAACACATGGATTTGATCATTTGATGATTTTGAAAACATCCTTAAAATGTAATCATTTTAGTATTGTTTCATGTTTGAACAATTGCATTCATGATAGTAATTTATAGGTAGGAAACAAGCCTGCAAATTAAGGGTCTCTTATTTCTTTCTTCCCTAATGCATGCTTTACATACCCATTTGACTAATTTTTATACTTTATTTCTTATATTTAGATAACCTAGATTTTTGGTTTTTAATTGAAGAAAATGTGAATTTCTTAACAAATATTTAAATCTTCCTCCAAATGTAAATAAACCAAGTTGACATTATCCTTTTTCTATTTCTTTTAAGTTAACATATATTTTAGGAAAAAGATGTTATTTGGATGCTTCATACACAAAATGTTCTATATATTCTTCAGATTTAAAATTCTTCAATAATTTTCTATAGGATTATTCAGAAAATTTATTCAGAAAATTATCACACTACAAATTGTCAGTTATGCTCACAAATCTAACTGAAATGTCACTTATCAGTCAAGCAAAACTGCTTACTTATTCCTTAGGACTTTGCATAGTGCAAGGACTTCCTTCTTTACTGAGTGGTAAACTCTTAGAGATCAAGACCTATAAGTTGTTTATTTTTTACACTAGGAAGACAATATGTGCAATATATTAAGTAGTGTTAATGCCTTACTTTTTTTCTTTTCTTTTTTGAAATTCTGTATCATTTCTATCCTTTTCTTCTGTTTTACTTTTTTAATAAAAAATTAAAATTCTTAAAAAAAAGAACTATAGGTTATGTATCTTTACAGTGTAAGATATCATTTACACAGGTTCCCAGATGCATTTAATCAAACACAGAAAATACATCTTTATAAGGTAGAATATGAAATAGTATTTTCTCTACCAGTTCTCAAGAAAACTAACATTTGCTGTAAATAAGAAATGTTGCTTACTTTACTTTGGATAAAGTTGGCTTGACTCAAATAGAAACATGATATATGCAATTTTAATTATAAAATTGTTATTAATTTTAAAATCCGGTTATATTTTAGAAAAAGCAAACTTTTTCACATTTCCCCTCCTTTTAAAAAAACTCTCTATTATACCTGATCCAGTCTGTTGGTTGAAGTGCAATATGTACTGCTTCAATTACATAGAATTAAAATAGCTACATTTTATTAAAAGCAGCCAGAAAGTTTGGAATAATTATTAATGATGGAGCACAAAGCAGAATCAGCTGACCCTGGTGGAGCAATAAAGGAATTAATCAAGCAGGAGGCAGATGTCATATTTATGAGTCCACCCAGAGGAGGACAAATTCTAGTATGTAAGTATTTAATTTGAAATAATCTTCAATCAACCACACACTTTCCGTGTTACTAGCCATAACTATGTAAATGAAAACATCAGTGGAAAAGAATAATCTCCTTATAGTTGGGTCATGTGACTATTAAGTGGCCTGACCTATGAAGTAATGATGGTCCCTACCTAGGTGTTCCTTCAGCAAGCTATAAAGGAAATCCTGCTTTATTTAGGAAGTTAGTGTAACTTTTAACAATGACAATCCATAAGAGCATAATATTTGTTGAATGTAATTATGTTCCAAGCACTATTCTCTTTTTTTTTCATTTTATGGAAAAAATAAAATTTCCTAACAAAATAATAGAAGAATAGTAATAGTTAATACATTACACATTGTTGTCTTCAAGGTACTTATCTAAAGTACAAGATATGGGCATAAAAAAATTCTCCAAACGCTATTAGCACAAATCTTTCTTTTTAATGAACTATGAGAAACTAGTAGTATAACGATCTTATATTCCTTTTCCTTTCATACTTCTTTCCTGTCCCCTTTTACCCATTCTACGTTTGATTCAAATCCTAAGATCTTATCTTATTAAGAAGCTTTTGTACAACAAAAGAAATCACCAACAGAGTTAAAAGACAACCCACAAAGTGGGACAAAATTTTGATCAGTTTGCCCTCAGACAAAGGACTTATAACTAAAACATATTAAAAATTGAACAAAAATTAGACCCTTCTCAAATTTAGAGACTTCATTCAAAAAGGGGCATGTTACATGAATATACACTTCCCAGAGGATGAAATACAAACAGCAAATAGATATATTCTCCTTTTTTTCTGGCACACAGCTTTTGCAGATAACAGTGCTTTCCCACAGGCGGTCAGTGTTGGAATAGGGATTTTTAAGGCACTTAAACTTTTTTCACACAAATGTTCACGACTGGGACTAACATTATTTTCTACTTATTCAATCTTTTCACCTTTCTTCTTTATCTTGGTCATTCCTTCTAATTTTCTGCAGGGTTATTTTTTATTCTGCCTCCAGTTTTTTCCTTCTCTTAATAATACTCCTTAAAATAATGTGTCATTGAATATAAACACAGATTTTTAGAAGACTGTTAACCATGTATAACTCATCATGCATACTCATCATGTATAACTCATCATAGCAGGGAGCTATGAAGTGTTTCCATGAAGATGTGTGCATTAGTGCGCACACCCTAGGCCAAGTATAATGTTTCTAAGGGGCAAAATGATGCAGTTAATATGATTTATTTATATACAAACGATCTTGCTGAAGAGATACTATTTACATAAAAAATGGAAGTTCCCCTTTAAGAGAAATTGCATCTGTAAAAAAAAGATATTGTTTCAATTTTTCCTAGATCAAATAAGGATTTTAAGCAATGAGAATCAAACTTATATACCATGAGACAGATTGAAGGCCTTAGTATGAAAAACGTTAAAGATCATAACTTTGCTAAATGGACTGGAAAGAAAATCATTTAACTATTAACAGGTACTTCAAAGTTATAAAATGTGCATTTCAAAGTGCAGTGTCACAATTTAGTTCACATCTAAAAGGAAAGTATCGAACAGAAATGTATATATTTTTAATACATAAGATGTTTTTATTAGACAATAACAATGTACACAAAAACATGAGTATTTGGTATATAAGCTATCATGCATTAACCAGAAAATTTTTTCAAAATTAGGCCCATTTCTTTCTTTTTCATTTTTTCTGTATATCTATGTATATTGTTGTTTAGCAAATTCCAATTAAGTAAGTGATACAGTATTATCAGCTGCAGTCATACTGTTCTACAAAGTCATTTTACTCTACCTTAGAATTTATTATTCTTCTGCATGTATATTTTAGTTATCTCAGTCCTCTTCATTTATTTCATGCATAAAGTCATAGCAGGCAATGTGCTGAGTACTAGGGACAGGTACATATGTGTTTGTAGTCTCTGTCTACCGGGACTTCATCACTCAATCATGTTACAGAATTATTAGCAGAGTTTCTGCCTGTGCCATTCCCAAACACTTATTTTAATTTAACTTGATTTCACATGGATTTGTTTTCTCATTAGGCTGGAATATTCTGTGAAACTATTTGACTTTAAAACATTGCATTCTTCTAAAGACCAAAAACATTCCTAAGACATCTTAAATTGCTCCAAATTTAGTGAAAAAATATATTCTGTATGGAAATTTGAAGATTTATGACTGTTCTTCCAAAAACAGAAATTAGCTTTACTAACTTATCTTTCTGTTGTTGTTTTGTTTTAGTTTATGTGGTTTTGATTGTGGTAATGGGCAATGAACTCAAGCCTTCACACTAAGCTACATTCCTGTCCTTTTATTTCTATTTTGAGACAAGCTCTCACTAAGTCATTAAGTTACCAGGGCTGGGCCCCAACTTGTCATCTTGCCTCAGCCTCCAAGAGTGGTGGGGTTATAGGCATATGCTGCCACACCAGGCTATCAGCTTGTACTTTTTTAATACCATATTTTACTTGTTAAAAGAGCATCAAGGGCAAAATGATGAAAACCTGATTTCTCAACTTAACCATCTGGAGGCCTATCCAGAACTATTTTTTAGATTCTAAACTGTATTTGGTTTCTTACCCTTATCTGTGACATAACCATGTACTAAGCTCAAGAAGGGAATAGAGTGCTGTGTTGTTCCTTAGGTGACTCTGCATGGAGAGACCTCCAGCTACCTGTAGAGTCACAAATACTGGTGAATCCTTTATTGATTATGCAATAAAGGATAAAAACACATGATATGGAGCAAAGTTGCCCTTTGAAAGTGACAGACTGAAATGATGACATAGCACACAGTGTTGATTTCTTGTAGAGTTTTATTTCCCACCTGAGTTCTCCCTGCCTATTAAGCAACCATTTCTCAGAGCAGGAAAAAATTCAAGTTGAATGAAATGAGTTATCAAAATGTCCAAGACAAGTAAACAAGTGTTTTATACAAAATATAAAAATATGAAATATTGTATACCTACATCAACATTTAAAAGGTTTCAAATTTTAAATTTGCACAATACCACTATAGAATAAAAAATCATTTTTCATTATTTACCTTAATTTTAAAGTTATATAGTTGAATGAAACATCCATTTTGGCTTTCTCTCACTACGAAATCCCAACACTGAATGGACAGTTGTTTCTAAAATAAACCCAGCCAATTATACAAAAGCTGCTGTGAAGAATTAAGAAGCAGCCTAAATGTGTGTTACACTTTACTTTTTCAATGGAAACTGTAGTTCAGTGAATTTAAACTGCATAACAAGAATTCTTGGCAAAGTCACAGGAACCTTTAAAAGATTTAGCTTTGTGTGTACAAACCCAAATGACATGTGTGAGTGTATTACTGCACAATAGAGACAGGCAAAAAAGCAGAACAAGGCACCCTTACCGCCAGATACACAATAACCAATTCCCAAAAACCCGGATTTCTGTTTTCTTATGCTTTTGGCAAATGAGCATTCATTTTAAAATAATCTTGCACTATAGTTTTTTTTTTACTTTAGTTATATATTTGCTGAAAACATGAGAAAGCACACTAAGTAATTTTTTCTAAAATTTCAGCATTTTATAATTAATAAATATGGCAATATTGCTGAATTTAGCATACTGGCAACACATATTTGGCCTTGATACAAACTATTCCCATAAAGAAATGATATTATCAGTGTTGTAAATATTGTTACATAAATTGTTGCTCTTGGAAGTAAAACAATTTATTTGGAAATATGATATATTTTTGTTCCTAAATGTAATATATTGAAAGGAAGGACATTTGAGAAGAAGTAATAGGAGTTAAAACCAAACGAATAACGCTTCTTGTTCAAGTTAATTCACTCTTTTGCTGAAACAAAATGTATTAATGAATAGGCCAGATATGAAAGTAGGTACTAAGGATTCAAAGAAATGAAGGGTGAACTTGTTTACAGCTTTCACAAATGCTAGTGAGAGATTCAGAAAATTAAACAAGGTTACAGTACAGGATAAATGTGGCATTAGAGGAGCACAGGAAAATACAAACAAACCTATCAAGGCAAGCTTTTTAAAGAAATGATGCCCTAAAGAATACTTAAAAGTAAGGCAAAGTTGACCATAAAAATGTTGAGGTGGGCATGAGGTAATATGGAAGGACTGGGAATCTTCTGTTCTCTCCTGGATGGAGAGACCAGCATGTATTCAGACACATAGCATACAGAGAGCATAGAGCGTTCTCTTAAATGGAAAAATTCCATCATAACTGTGGTTTACAATGTGCAGGCCCTATGCCAAAGGCATGGGAAACACCTAGGAGTGTATTAGAAGTGCACATTTTCAAGTGTCATTCTAGATCTTCATTTTCAACCATTTTCTGTTGCTAATAACAGAATCGATAAGTTATAAAGTAAAGAAATTTATTTTGGCCATGGGTCTGGTCCAAGGTCAAGGGGCAAAATCTTATGCAAACCTTGCTCCCAGCAGAGTCCGGAAACAGCACAGGGCATTATATCACAAGAGACAGTGCTGAGAAATTTAGTCAAACTGGCTTTAATAGTAGACTCACTGTGAGTTAACCCATTAATCTACTCATAGCAACCTATTAAAGCTCTGAGGGTAGAACTCAACACTGTTTTAATAAGCTCTTCATGTGATTCTGATACATACTATAGAGAACTAGGTTTCATCAGTGAGAGCAAAGTAAGGAATAAATAGTGGTGGGAATGATGATTTTAGTATAAGAAATACAAGGCATGATACTGGTGGCTATGCCATGCTACTCTTTATCTTGCTGCCAAGGGTAAAATTTCCCACGTTTCTATTTTTCTTCCATCTATCTTAGCTGTGGAGGTAGACAAGCCAGCTAGAGTTAGCATCTGCTAGATGACTCCTCTAGTACCACTGCTAACATATCTAATTATTTTCTCACCTTCACTTTATCCACACTAAAAATAAAACCCTCAAAATATCTATTTTTTATTGTCAATGCTATAGCTGTCATGATTTCCATATTCTCTGGAGACTGCTTGAGATTTAACAATTCTCTTACTGAAGGTGCTGAAATCTAGGGAATTACTGATTTAAATTCGAGCACATGCTTGCTCTCTGATAGCATGTAAGCCTGCATATCTCTCCTTGACAGTTCATATTTGTTCTCCGGACTTTCCAGACACAGTGACTTATGATCTGCTTAACAGAGCCTCCTGAGAAAATTGCAGCTAAGCTGGATATCCCATGTCCAAGCCTCTAAGAAAATTGGTTAGTTGCAGAAACCCTGGAAATTAAGTTATCTGGGCCATAGAGGTAGAAGTGTTAAGCTAGCAAAGCAAAGTTAGACACCAAGACCGGTATATACACAGAGTTGCCACTGACTTTCACACAGGACACATGGTTCTGTGTGCTCACTGGTGAAAGTAGGATGGAACATTCAGTTATAGACCATAGGACTTTGTCTCTTGGCTCATGAGGTTTTAGCTCTTCAGACTTCAGTATTCTACCAGTCAAATAAAGAGAATATGCTATGTCATCTTTCCTTGCTTTAAAAATTGAAAATTTCTAGTAAAGTAATTAAAGACTTAGACTAGACTGGTTTGGAACAGCATCCAAACTTTCCTATTCTCCTGGAATTAGGGCCAAAAGAAGGCAATTTCATTAATTTGTTTCCTCCTAGGGAATCTAGAAATGTATTTATTCATTTGTGTTCACCTGTTCAACAAATAACTGTATGATCTTTGTACTAAATGGTATTCTATATGCTGTGGATATAGAGTAGAGAAAAATCCCTTCTGCAGCTCACACGCTAGAAGGAGAAAGACAATAAACACACAAAATATCTAGTCTGTCGGGTGCAGAGCTGCGGAGTGTAGTTGAGATGCAGCACATATTCTCTGAAATAGTCATATTCTGCATGCTACTGGCTCATAGCTGCAGACATGGCCCCTGGCTCCCAAAAGGCTACATAAACCAGGGTTATGTTCATGCCATGGCTGGACAGAATCCAAGACTGATCAAGATGAGGTACAAAGATCTAATAACATTGCTTTAATTCAGAACACTTTTCAAGGGCTATGTCTGCTCCAAAATTCCCCAAGGCTTGCTGAGGTCTTGACAACTATCACACGGAAGTTAAACTGCTGTACTTTTCCATTTCCACTTCCTATATTCTTCAAAAAACCATGCTGAGGTCACCCCCACCCAATAAATTTTCCTATACTTACAAAGCTCCATTGCGTAGTCTGTCTCCTTACAAAACCCACCGAAGACAGATTAAAAAAAAAAAAAACTCAAAAAAGTAAAGCTGAGAATGAGACTAAGGAGTTCCTCCTTCCTAATGTGAGAGGAATACTCAGGGGAAATCTGACATGCCTAATGCATAATCATTCAGTGATAACTGTCACTGTAATTGTTTCTGTAAGTAGGATACTCATGAAAATTTTGTGGAGCAGGGTTTTATCCTGGCCTTGAAGAAAATAGATATAGATAAGCAGAAAGAAATAAAAATTTTCATGTTAGAAACTGACCTTTGCAATTTAATTTGGAGGATATTTTACAGGTAGTCAAATAGAACTATTAAGGAATTTTGGGTAATAGTTCTAGTGTACATCCAGTTAACCCTAGATTTAAATCATGACTCTGTCACTTATTTTTTATATATATATTTATTTGCCACTTGTATTTCTTCTTTTTTAAAATTTTATTTGAAGAGGAAAAAAAGCGAAACAGAAAAAATGGTAGAATAATTCAATTTCAAAAATACAGTAAGAAATCACTAGTTGATAAATTACATATTGTCCTCTTAGAAATAGTTGTTCAAGTTACAAGAGTAAAGCATACAAAGTGGACATTCAAACAGTGAGACTGCAAACAGTTCTGTTCAACGATCCAACAAAACTCAGTAATATGGTTATCAATTCTACACACTTAAACATACATGCAGCTATATCCTTTAGAGCACTTGCTTTTCCTCTCTTTTTTACAATAGCAATTACACATTTTGAGTTTTATTACTCCTGAATTTCTTATTGCTTTTTACATAAGAGACACAATGTGATATTTATAAATACGATTCTTATTTATTTCACTTATGAGGATAGTCTCAAATTGTCTCCATTTACCTATGAAGGTCTCAAGATCATCCCTTTTATAGCTGAGTAATATTCCATTGTATAAAAATACCATATCTTTTTTCTTCCATTCTGTGGTTGATCGGCATTTTGGTTGTTTCCAAGATTTAGCTATTACAAGCTTGCTGCTATGAACATGGGTGCACATATATCACTGTGATATTACCTTTTCGGATTTTCTGGAAAAATACCCAGGAGGGAAATAGCTGGATTGAATGGAACTTCAAATCCCAGTCTTCTGAGAATTCTCCATATGAATTTCCATAGTGGTTACACCAGTCTACACTCCCACCAACAGTGGAGCAGTGTTCCTTTTTCTCCGCAGCCTCGCCAACATTTGTTATCAGTTGATTTCTTGATGGCAGCTATTCTTTCCATAGTGAGATGAAATCTCAATGCTGTTTTAATTTGTATTTCTCCAATGACCAGTAATGATGAACATGTCTTCATGTATTTATTTGCCATTTGTATATCTTTCTCTGAGAACTGTGTGTTCATCTCAGATGCCCATTTTTGGAGAGGGTCTTTGAATTTGGAGGGCTTAATGTTTTTCAATTCTTTATATGTTTTGGATATAAGTCCCTTATCTGAGGGATTGCTGGATAAAATTCTTTCCCATTCTGTGAGTTTTCTTTTCACTCTGTTGGTGATTTCTTTTGAAGTGCAAAAACTCTTCAATAATATTAGATCCCAGCTGTTGATTCTTTGAAGTGTTTCCCCATAATTTGTGTTTTTTTCATGAATTCTCTGCCTACCCCTATGTCTCCAAGACTTCTACTTACCTTGTCTTCCAGTAGATTTAGTGTTTCTATTTTAATATTTAGGTCTTTGATCCATTTAGACTTTAGTTTTGTGCATGGTGATAGACATGGATCAAGTTTCAGTTTTTGACATGTGGAGAGTCAATTTTTTCCAACACCATTTATCAAAGAGGCTATCCTTCTTCCAATGAACATGTTTAACCCCTTTGTCAAATACCTGAGCCTGGGAAATTTATAAAGTATAGAAATTTATCAGCTCACATTTGTATAGGCTGGCATGAGAGCATGGCTCCAGGGTGTGCTCTTGGCATTTGGTAAGGACTATCTTTCTGCTTCATACCATGGCAGAGGGCATCATATTGTGAGAAAGAGCAAGTACATTAGCTCAGGTGCCCCTCTAAAGCTATTAATGCCACCATGGTAAGCCCACACTGAAAACCTTATCTAATCTTCCTTCCCTGTTAAACACTCTATCTCCAATGCCATTAAGGTATGAATTTGGGGATTGAGTTTCCAACCCATGAAATTTTAGAGGACACATTTATACCATGGAATTCAATAAATAGCTGTCCAGCTGATCAAATGAAGTAGTTACCTACATAACCATTACCAAATCAAAGAAGAACAAAACTAACTGCATACTGAAAATTATATTTTGACTCAGAAGAGTGTTAGCTGCATTATTACTTGAATAGAAATACACACCAACTTGTTTGAGGAAATATTTTACTTCTTCCAATTGCTGCATAGGCTTTCTTTTAAGATTTTTGAACTTCTGCAAAACCACATTTTTGTTTTACATAGTGACTAAAGAGGAGGCTGCCCTCCCTATTCTTTTTAAAGTTATTACAAGTTTTCTATAAGAAGAACTAACATGTGGGAACATACCTAGGACATTTGGGGTTATCTAATTATCTTTAGCACATTGTGCTTTGTTGTTGTTGTTTTATATTGTAGTTTAAAGTGCCTTTTGAATGCTTCTGTACCACTGACAGATAATTCTTACCCATGAGAGATCCACTTCTCATTGTTTATGTTTATTCACTTTAAGAGCTGAGTCATCTCATAACTAGCTAGCTGTCTTTCATCATTATTTTCTTTCTCATTGTGCTTATGTATGTACTGAGATGATACATTTTAAATTATATTAAACAAAAATATACAGTTAGAACACCCGTGGTGATTTTTTTAAAAAAAGGTTAAGTACCTTTTCATTCCAGCTTGAATTCAGCAGTATTTTTAAAATTTATGAAAGTATATTTTTCATGATCAGGTTTTACCCTTAACATTAACAAAAGCAGGTAAGATGAATCTATTGAACTTTACAAGGTGTGTGTGTGTGGAGGGGTAGGTTTTGCACATGAATCAGTCTGTGTCACCACTTCTCCATTGCCTGAGCTGCTCAAGATGGAAATACCTTTCCAGAAGTACTTTACTAGAAAGGAAGGCAAAAGTGAGTAAATACAAAATTATGGAATTACTTCATCTTTGCCTTGCTGAATATGTTTTAGAAACCTCCATACCCTTAAGACTTATTCATATAAGGTGAGACAGAATATTTCCACTAAAATAATGACTAGAAAGCCAGTCTGAAGAGTGTACTTGGATCCTTAGCTTAAAAATTCTGATAGCTAGAGAATTAATCAACTTTCTGTTGTTGGACAAAATATCTGATACCTCCAACTGAAAGGAGTGGTTTATTTTGACCCATAATTTCAGTTTTTAGCCCATGGTAGCTAGGTCCAAGACAAAAATGTCATGGTGAGAGGATGTAGAGAGGAAAACTGCTCACTTCATGGCAGAGAGTAGGGGAAGAGGAAGAGAGGTAAAGATTAGGTACCAGATATAGTCCCCAAAGTCATGCTCCCAAGAGCCAATTCCTCCTAATAAGCCATTCAGATACTACTCATCAATAGGTTAACCCATGATAATGCTCATGTTTTATAATCCAATCATCTAAGACTCTCTTAATCTAGTTAAATTGAGAACTAAGATTAATTTGCATAGTTTGTGCTATACCGGTTGGGGTATCTACATAGGTTAACTCAGTTTGGAAGTTATAAACTATAAGAAAAATTCTTTCAGCAAATTTCAAAATAAAAAGTCTATTGAAGAGATCGATAGACAGACAGACATACAGAGATTCCTTTGCTGAAAAAAAAAGGAAGGAAAGAACTAACTCAACATATCAATTACTCAAGGTATTTAAAGAGGGTAGAAATGACCTGTGTTACACCTTTTGCTAATGATCCAGATTATTTGATTTTAGGAGAATATTCTCAAATATATATAATTTAAGTCATTAGTTTCACTCGCCAGGAGTAAGAGAATGTTAAAAGGTTAGTCAAATTTTATGTTTTGGATAAAGTTGACTGTTTCAAGCAGTTAATCAGCATAACTTTCCCCATGTATATGGTAGCATATCTAAATTACTCTTAATTTTCATAGGCATCCTTTTCAGAAAGTTTGATTAACTAAAAAAAGGAGTGTTGCATTTTACTTGCATTTCTCTTCTCCCTAAGGAAATTTAGAGCAGTTTAAAACACATACACAAAATTGTTTTAATAAATTAAAACTAGCAATAGAAAATGATGTCCATAGAAATAACAGGGAATACAGTCTCATTTGGATAATTATTACTAAAGATACTCTCCTGGTGCATCTTCTCTTTCCAGAGATTCCTGGTAGCAGCCAGGAAACAGATAAATCATCAGACATTCCTGAAGCACAAATGCAGTAGGAGAGATGATACATAAAGGGCATTGAGCAATTTGACCTCACATAGGGTTTTTCAACAAATGCAGCTTTTATTCATAAGATGCTTTCTGTAAACAACCTTTGACAAAGCCAAGATAAAATCTGACCAGTTGAACATAATTTTTCCATGGGGGAGTAAAAGGAGAAAGAACAGAAAATTACTTAATATCTTCCTTGCACACACACTTCAAAAGTGAAGTAGAACTACAAATTTAAGGAAAAGAAACATGATTCAAATTGAGTTTCTGTATACTTTTTTCATTAGACAAAAACTACAATACCCTAACATAGCCCTTTGACTAGAAGTACCTAGAAGTGAGCTCTAGGTTAAGAAAAGAGAAATGCAAAAATGTTGCAAATGAGACTTCAAAAGTAGTTGAAACAAAACGGGGAAAACTCAAAACCATAGATGCTAATCTTTTACATGATCCACTATCTCATTTGTTTTGGTCTCTAAAGCCGATTTTATCAGTGTCTGTGTTCATTTAGGAAAAGATGTCTATAATTTTACATTTCCCTTGGCAGTTTGCACCCCAATCTGCCAAGCTGACTGTGAAACCTGATCTGAAGTTGTTGAAAAAGAGAATGAATGATCTATCTTGGATCAGGTCTCCTTTTTAACTCAGTTCATATGACTGGTTACCAGAGACACCAAGAACAATGTTCCAAAGCCCTACCCTGTGGGTGGAGACAGTTTTCAGAGAGAGAGTAATCAGCAGATACCTCAGAGGATGTCGACTAAAGATTCTGAGATTTTAATGAGGATTTAGAATGTGAATATTCTACTTTCACATCAACAGATTATGCAAATTGTATAAAAATAAGGCAGATAGATATAGAACTCTTTCTACCTTAAAAGTCAACAAAGTCCAACTGGTATTTTTGTTAAGGAAAGTATAAAACCTCGTCACATTTGCACTGAAATTGGGCTGAAGGCAAAAGCAAAGATTGTCCTTAGGAAGCAGATTTTAACCTGCTCTCAAAATTAGATATACTCTAGATGGAGACGATAGAGCCTCATGCCACACAATATCATGAAAAAAGGTGATTCTGGCCTGGAAATTTTTCAAAGCAGGTGTTCCCTGTCATCGAAAAGAAACCTGAGGAGAAGTAACACTCTGCTTGGAGAAGTTGTGCTAAGTTACATAACTTTGCAGCCTGCATTTCTGGATAAGTAATGGGACATAGGCTTGCACAAAGTGAAAGCAGCTTACATTGTTATATACAGCCATAGTCAATCAAAGAAAATTATTTTAGTTTTAATAAGGTTGATGATGCTCAATTTTTTCTGGTAGCATTAGGATAGCAGAATTATTTATTTCTTGAAGTCAATTCTAATTGTTGAAAAATTAAATCCATGTCAGCACCTAGGAAGAGGTTTTCTTCCTATCTGCCATATTGGAAAATACCCAGTTTGTCTAAAATCAGCATTATATCATGAAGATAATAATTTTAAAATGAATAAATAAAACATATTTCCAGTTTATATTATGTGAAATTATGAATAGCTATGTCAGGAAAAATTTCCCCTTCATTCATTTTTAAAGGAATATATATTCCCTCATCTATGCAGATCACATTACTCAGATTTTTCTTTTCCTTCTTTTTTTTTTTTTTTTTCAGTACTGGAGATGAAAACCCAGGACATTGCATGTGCTAGAAAGCACTATATCATTGAGATACATGCTCAACCCCAAGCCTCAATATTAAATGAATTTGACTCCATAAACTGTGGAATAAAAGTTAATCAAAGATCAATATGTGTAGCAAGCAATCTTATTTTCTTAAAACATGACAGTATTCAGTAATAGGTTGATACTAGGCATAAGTCAATACATAATAGTATTCAGTAATAGGTTGATATGAGGCATAAGACAATTTTTCTTTGAAATATTTAACTCGGAGAATTCACGCGCAAGATTTGAAGAGAAGCACCATGTAAGTAATTGTGCAGAGGAAGAAAATTGTTGTAACATAGTTTTGTTGTACCATAATTTTAAAACTAGTGTGGGATCCATTTTAGCTTCTCCAAAATTGATTCCAATGTTTGTTTAGTAACTATTAGAGGTAAATAGTTTGACATTTTTCCAAACAAGTTGCAAAAATTCCCCCAAATCATCTGTGGATGTTATTCAGTTTTAGGGCTAATGAAATAAATGTTAGTATGAGGCAGTAGAAAGGCCCTTGTTAGATGCCTATGTACTCAAATTATTTGAGACAATATGTTTGAGTCCGTATAGATTAGAGAAATTACCTGCCAACATTGATGGTTATCTGTGCCTCTTTTAATACTTTTACCAAAGCCATATCTGCCTTATCAGTTTTAAAATTAAGTAAAAGCCTTACATAAGTTTTAATCTTGCTTCAGTATTTTGGTGGTAATAAGTTTATAATTAGATGAGTTTTAATTCAGCTGGTTTTTCACATTCTAATTTTAACATGTTGTCTCACTAAACTTCCCAAAAATGTCTGCTCATTTTTTTAATTTTGTTTTTGTTTTTGATGTTTGTTTTTGCATCCATATACTTTTTATAAATCTATATGAGATCCATTCAATATAAGACTGGACTGATTTCCTTCTTGAAGCTATCATTCTGTTACAAAATATTAATTAAGAGTCTCTCTTGCCAGAACACTTAATATTATTTATATAACAAAAGGCAATTTTTGCCGGGGATTTAACTCAGTGGCATAAGTGCCTGCCTGGCAAGCACAAGGTCATGAGTTCAATCCCCGGTACAAAAAAAAAAAGGCAATTTTGGAAAGGTAAAACATTTCCACTCCATTTCAACTTACCATTCCAATTCTAGTTTCAAGCAAAGACACTGAGGAAGCTGTGTTCACCCTTAAAATACAAAGAAAATCATAGTTACATAGAAAAGTGTGGCTCAAGCAATGTAATAAACAATGAGTTGTTACTAATATAGAGTTTTAAAATATAAAGACCTGTTTATTCTCCCACTGCTCCACTAATAATAAGATATACATACAGTCAAATTCTTTCTACTCTTAGTTTATTATAGGGCTTTCAAATTTAGTGAGAAAACTTCAGCTGACCTAATGAAAAGTGAAATTTTGTTGCTCATACATCTGAAGAGTAAATGAGTGTTATGATGCTCAATCCAAATCCAAACTGTCCAAGGAGATCATCAATAATTTCTCAGTCTTGGTTCTGTTTTCTTATTTGTAGAACTTATCATCAGGTAGAGCCTTCTCATGAATTTTCAACATTTTATACCTCCAGTAAAAATTGCAATTATGTGTAAAGTAATATTTCTTTGTACTCTATTCTTGAACTTAATCATCAATAGTACCTTATAGAAAACACAAGCATGCTGACTGGTGTCACTATAAATTTTCCATCTATTCCTTGTCTATACTTCCAACATCTTCTTGTGCATTTTGGCCTATGTTTTAGATACCTCAAAGTATACACAAGCAACTCTTAAAGGTGTTATGCTTCTTTGTACCTATGCAGTATTTGTGATTCTGTTTTTTCCAATTAGAATGTCCCAGTCTGCTTGCTGCTAGGTTCCTTGAAATGTTCTTCTTATCTTTCCAGATTTATCCTAAGAATCACCTCTTTTACAGATTCTCCTTTACTTCTTTCTATCAAAATTATCATTCTCCAATTCTTTCCTTTTGACTCGTACTCATACCTACATTTTAGAAATAATTTTACCATATTAAAATTAAGGCTTATTTATCTACCTACACCACTAAAGTAAAACTTCTGTGATGATGGGAGACATGCCTGAATCCCCAAGCTCTATACTCTTTTTTTAGCACATTCTCAAAAATGGATATTGTTGTTATTTCTGAATGAAAAGCAATCAGTGAATGAAAATTTCCTCAAGAATGGTTCTGGAACTTTTTCTAAATAAACCAATGTATTTTTTTAATTGAAATTATTTAAACATTTTCTATGAAAAATAGAATACAATTAAGTCTTTGTATTTGTTAACCTTATGCTTGTGTTCTCTAATGTTAGATATTCAATTATAAAACTGTTTACCTCAAGACATAGATATGCTTGTTAATACACAGCAACTCATTAATTACAGCACATGAAAAATAATATTGAAAATGAGACTCACTGATTCTAAGCCAGTGATCTGTGGAATTTGTAAAATTCATAAAGATATCCCACTCTAGATAAAAATAATAAAATGTGCATGTATGTGTGTGTATGCATGAAGACAAATATTTCAGTTGCAACAATGTTATCAAAGACCTACTTCAACTGCCGGTAACAGCATGAAATATTGATGATTACAAATTAAATGCTTCACATTTAGAATCTTGACAATAGTTCCCATTGTTTAGATGCCTCAAGCACTTTTTTGTTTTTGAAATTTGTCATATGAAGCCTGCCTATGTCAGGACATTTTAATCACTCCTTAACAAACGCAAGCATCTCTTGAAAGAAAGAGGAAATAGGGGAGGAAAGAAGGGAAGGAGGGGGTGAATGAAAGGAGAAAGGGAAAAAGAAAAAGAAAGGAGGAAGGACAAAGGAAAAAGGGAGGGAGCAAGGAAGGAAGGTAAAATGAAGGAAAGGAGAAAGGAAGGAGAATTTTATCATGCTGCATCTCTGCCTTGGCTTCGGCCTCTACATCTACTTGTACCAAACTCACATTTTCCTACTACCGTTTTATTGGAATTTTTTATCTGATAAATGGATTTAGGTCATCGGGAAAAGTCAGCCTTATGATCTTTGGTGTTCCAGTGCAACGTGAGTTTGATCTACTGAGTCACATTGTTGCTGGAGTAGTGTAGAGTAGTAGAAACACAGCCGCGATGAAATCACTCTCTGAACAAACACATAACCCCTGTTGAAAGATTTCTGCTTCAACATCATCTATAAGGTTTTGATCATCTTAGAATTTAGTAATCAACTTACTTAAGTGGAACAGAGCCTGTCTTGTCATTCTCTTTGATTTCTAATTTTAGGATATGTTAGTGTTTTGTAGATGGTGCAGATATTGAGTGATCTTAAAGGAAAAATGGCAATAAAATTATTATATTTATAAATCGTCCTCTAAATATATACTTCACTTAAAACTTAAGCAGAAATATTTAGGGAAAAAATTAAGTCACTATTTTCTCCTAACTTGTCAATAAACATTAAATTTCAGGATATAAACATGTGAGGACTCGTTTGTGAAACTTGGATGTGTTTAACACTGCATGTAAATCAAAGAGGAAAACTGTTTCTTAGAGAGATTGTATCTTTATGTCTAATATCTGAAATGAACTCTTTACCTCTTTTTCACAAGTAACATGCATTTATTAATACCAATACTGTGAAAGGCATTATGTTAATCCTTTGTTATACAGAAAGATGAAAGTTACTCTTTCTTTCCTTGAGAAGCTCAAGTGTAGTTGAGATGTACAAAACAACTGATGCCTTCAGAAAATGAATCATTTTTGATGAAGTTTTTATCCAGGACTTTGGTCCAAACAGCATTATTTTTATAACTTTTGAATATTTTGAAAAGAAATATTTTCCTAATCATGCTTACACACGCTTCTACCCTTTTAACTGTCTTGGACTTAGTATTTTTAAATTGACCTGCAATGGTCATGTAAGTCTATTAAGTTATAACAATGAATCCTTTGTTGCTTTTAAATTTTGTAAGGCTGTTGATCTTAAACATCTGACTCCTGACAAGAATAGATTTTACGATTTTTTTTTCATATATTCAGGTTACCTGTCACTTATTTTTTATTAATATATTTGCAGTATATAATGATGATATTTGTTATAAGGAGTTTGTACACATATATAATACATCATAGTTTCATTCCCCCTACCCTTCCTCTCCCTCTCTGTTCCTTCTAACTCTTGGCAAACTTCTTATTTGCAAAAGTTCTATTTTTATTTTTTCTCTTAATTCTTTCTATCCCCTTTCTTGATGCTCCCTCTCCCACCTCTGTCTCTTCTTCCCCCGTCCATTTGAGAAAGATACCCCTACTTCTTATTTGTCTATCTTCTATTTTACTACATACATATCTATAGATATAGACATAAATTTTTATTTTCTTAGGTAAGAGAAACCATATGACCTAATCTTGTGTGTCTGATTTATTTACTTAATATTTTGGTCTCAAGGTGCATCAATTTACCCATATAAAGAACTCAAAAAAATTAGACCTCTCCTCAAATAAAAGACCCAATTAAAAAAATGGGCAAATCAAAAAGGATAACACTTCTCAGTAGAAGCACAAATGCATGAAAAAATGTTCAACATTGCTGGTCATTAGAGAACTAGGAATTAAAATAACACTGAGATACCATCTTCTTCCAGAAAGAAAAGCTACCTGCATGAAATCAAATAATAACAAATGCTAATGAGGCTACTGGGAAAACAGCTCTTCCACATTGCTGGTGGGAGTGTGAAGTAATGCCTCTCACCTCTGTCAGTCTACCTTGCAGTATGATGTCTATTCCGCTCTTTTCCTTTAGATATCTCTCCTGCCATAATCTAGCATCTAATCATTGCTTTTGTACTCTTTATGAACTTGTAAATTAATAAATACATCTGAAGCAAAAGACTTTGAAGTCCAAGCTCTATTATGGAGTAAACTCTGCATTCTTAATATGAACACGAGCTAGCTGTCTGCTTAGAATATTTTTTATTATTTTTTAATCTTACTTGCTACTGGTCAACTGAATTTCACATATTTGAGGCTGTCTAGCTAATTCCAAACAAATGTGATGTGTATCTGAATGAAGACAATAGCAGTGAGAATTAGAAAGAATGGAGATAAATCTTAGGAATATTTAAAAGGTAAAAGTGACAGAATCAATGAGGAACTGGAAAGCAAAGGAAAGAATTATGTGACGGCTGACTCCAAAAGTGCGTGTGTAGACATCTCTCAAAATGCTGTACCCACAAGAAAGGTATGATTTTACTCTCCAGATAGTGGAAAATATTCTGAATATTTAAAAATATTATTTGGAAAAATAATTAATGTACTACCTAATATGAGAAGGATTGGCAAGAAACACTTTGGAAAGGCAACTCAATAGAAAATCAGAAAACTTAGCTAATCACCTTGGGCTGAAGCCTGACATTAGGCTGTGTAATAAACATGGTATGAAATAAGGCATGATGAAAAACTTTGCCTGGGACTTAGCATTGTAGAAAAATCAAAGATGCTTTTAAGACCTTATGTCCAACATAATATCATCTTCAAAATTGGAAGTATTTTCTTCTAAAAAAAATATTTCCTTAGCTTTTATTTGTTCCTCTTATTGCTCTCTACCTGAGCATGTGTTGTTGAGATCATTCAGATTAAATAGTATACATATTCAACAGTACCCATATTATATAGTATGAAATAGTGTGTGTATATTATAATAAATAGTATTAAATACTGTGAGTGTGTGTCTTACAAGATTTCACATAAGGTATCTTTGCTGTGTGTCTTACAACATATGACCTGAGAGGACAATTTACCTCTATTGGTTGCAGAAGGAACTAAAATTAATTTGATCACTAGATATTGATAATCCATTTATTTGCTGATATTTAGGGTGTGCAAAAATATAGTATTTTGGTAAAATATTGACAATTTACTTTTGGGGGTAGCATTTTTAAAAAATATTTTATTGAAAGAATCATGTTACTGCTGTTTCCAATAATTTTAAGAAGTTGTTCATAACAGAAAAGAGTTAATTTTTTAAAAAACTATTTCACAGAAAGTAACACAGAATACAAATAACAGATTTTACTTTGAAATGTAAATATAAACTAGAATAATCTTGATTACAGACAGGAAGACAAAATCATATGCCTTCGCAGAAGAAAACTGTGGATAAAAATAGCCAAATTGCTTTTTTTGTACACTTTCCTAAAGACGTGATATTTATTTTTTGTAAGTATTTTTATTCCAAGCAAAAAACTTTACTTTTTCTCTCTAAATAGAAACAACAAAAGTGGACCTCACTTAATAATGTTATTCTAACTTATGCCAAGCATTGGTGAGGTGATAATTCCTTGCTTAGTAACCACTTTGCACCAATTTTTTGGACAATTGCCTCCTCTTAAGAAAGTATGCTTTTTTCCAAAACCATAAAGCAAAATAAATCATTTTAATATGCTTATTTTTTTAAAGAATATGACCTCTTCTACTAAAGAAAGGTAGCTCTCCAATCAGCTAGTCCTAAATATATTTCATTTCTTACCATGGACTTGTTTTTGCTTTTGTTTTTAAAAACAAGTAACAAACAAATAAGGCTACATATATTGGAGGAATTTACAGTTACATATATTTTTTATTAAATCCACTTGGTTTATAATGAATGGTTCATCTAAGTGTCTATTGAAATGAATCAAAGTATTTATAGCTATATTAAATAATATCCCTTTCTCTATCTCCTCCTTCCTTTAAACGTATTGCATCTATTTTCCAAATTATCCAGTGCTGTTCAGTGAACAGTAACTATGTCTGTCTTGCTTATCACTGTAACCCTAGTATTTACTTAGGTGCCTGGTATGTGATAGATGCTCAATAAATATTTATTGAATTAATTAATTCTTAACCCTAGTTAACCCTATTATATTGAATTAATTAATTATTAACCCTAATTCATATTTCTGAGCTTAACCTACTTAGTTTGGTAAAGTATAAAAGTGTGAATTTCCAGTAGCTGCTGTCTTCCAGGAAGTGTTGTACACAGAATAATTAAATTCTTCTGATGAATGTTGGATACACTCTTTTCCCTCATTGTATAGCTATATTCAAGGTAAGTCTTACTCACACTTTAGGAGAAGATGGAACTGTGGATGATTCCTAGAATAATCTAACCATTCTGTGCAAATCATCAAGTGCAAATAATTATTTAATTCATTCGCTCAAAAAAACATTTCCTAAGATTCTACTTTGTATCAAGTCCCATAGACTAGACACTATATTAGTTTACTAGGATTATTGTAGCAAATCATGACAAAATAGGTGGATTAAAACAATAAAGCACAGTTTTGGAACCCAAAACATGCACCCTCCAAAGACTCTGAGGGAGAATTCTTCCTTGTCTCTTCTAGGTTTGGTGTCTCCAGATGTTCTTTGACTCTTGGATACATGAGTGCAGTCTCTGCTTCTTGCTTTATAAACATGGCCTTCTCTTTCTCTTTCTGTTTTTTGTCCTATAAAGACACTTGTCATTGGATTTGGGATCATGTGTACAGCCCAGGATAACTGAGATTTTATTTACATGTGTAAATTCCATGTTCTGAGGGAATGGAGAGAATATCACCACTCAGTTCACTACAGATGGCATAATAAATACATTTCCTGCTCTAGTGGAATTTGAACTCTAGTAGAAAAGATAGTTTACAAAAAAAAATACTTTCAATAAACTATGATCATTTTCTTTGTAGAGGGAGTTTAAAGGTCTATCAGACTGGTAGGCTAACTAAATAAACATCCTGAAAAGAACTTTCCAGATGACATTACATTTATAAAGTAGGATTGAAGAGTAATTGACCACTAGAGAAAGTTTAGCTCAGACAAGTCACTAAACGAAGTTTGTCAGTATTACAGAATGATGTGATAAGGACTAGGGATATATGTTAAAGACATTTGTAGAGAGTTAAAGTCCCTGGAGTTTATTCTGAGGTGAAGTCAAAGCTCTGTAAAAGACAAATGCTAACATGATAAAAGGCAGAAATCCATCAGTGTCAAGGACCGCGGCATAGGTCTTGGGTGTTTCCCTTATTTCCGTGTGGCAAATCTTACATCTTCTAATACTTGCGGCCAGTAATATAAAATTCCTCTAAATGATTGCAACCATAATATTTAATTCAACGTTCTAAAATTACTGATATGAAACCAAGGCCATATAGGGCTATGATTATGCTAGGACAACAAAAGAGCTATGTGTGAAAATAGATTGAATAGTGGCACAAATATAGCCATTACCATGGCCTTAGAGAAATCAGAGTTGGATTGCCAACTTTCTGTGTACAGTATGAGTGAATTTAGGCAAGAAATGTAGTAGCCACTTAAGCTAGGAACAATAGGACCTACCTGTCAAAACCTTTTGAAAATGCATTTGAAGCTCTATGAATTGTGCTAGGAATAAAGTTTACTATTAAATACATCATAGCAGTTGTTGATAAAGGAGATGATCTTATTGATATTTCTCAAATCATTCCAAACTCATCATGGGTATCCTTTAAGTGCTTCATTAAACAATCTTATTTTCAGTTGACGGGTTATTTGTATATTTTATTTCCAAGAGCAGTATTTAGGATCTCTGGCATAGAAATCTAAGAATTGTAAAGAAATGTTTATTTTTCAAAGTGTTACAATTTAATATTCTATTGTTAATTCAAATTTTAAAGAAAAGTATATATGCATTTAATTACAAGTATGTGAAGGAAGACATATTAGTAAATCTGACAGTGTAATAATTATTGAAGTCAACAGAATTTTCTATAACAATGTAATCTGATTTTCAAAGGGCACTGAATTACATAACCTCATTTTCTTCTAAACTATGAATTCACGGTCTCAATAAATTGCTGATTACCTGTCTACTCTGAAAATACGTGCCCCAGATGCAAAACTCTCAAATTATATTATATATCTTGTAAATACAATATGTAAATAATGTTTCCTTTTTAAAATGCCATCTTATCTTCACATTTTTAATATTGTTTTCTATATCATCAGTTTCTTAAAATTTGTTATTTAATAATTTTCAGTGACAAAATGTGACATTTTGTAGCAGAACATTAATTCCCAATGTATCCATGGTATTTTGAAGGTTAGGAAATTCTGTCAAGACCTGATAAAAATGCTTCAGTACATTACTCACTGAATAATTTACAGCTATTTAATTTGTCCCTGCACAGATTATGAGCTAAAACTCAACACTGTAATAAATTGCCTGAAAATATATTGACTATATCATAGAAACCAAAACATAATTACAAGGTTTAATAAATTTATTTTAGTGAAAATGATTTGTTTTATTTACACTAAGATTTCTTTAAAAGTTTCTTTGCTATAACTGGTTTCTTACTGACTCAACAATTACATTTAAGGTTCTTATATTTTCTAGTGGCTATGTCGTTTTCAGAGGATGTTATAGTTCTGAGTATATGTTTACACATAGTATTACATTCTTAATGAATGATTGAATAGTACATAATTAATTCTCACAAAAGACCAATTTCTATGGAAACCTTGAAATGCCCAAGTTTATTGTTTTATGGCACAAAATTATACAGTTTGCTTTTTTGTTATATGCAGAGTCCACCAAAAAAATGAATTCATACTTCAACAGTTAACTGTACTAGCAAATGCCTGGAAGTTAATGGCCACCATTCTGAGTACTTCTTGTAATTGCAGAGGTCAAAGTTTACTTCTATTAATCTCATGTTAATAAAGTTACTATTAAACAGTAATACAAATTTTTTTCCTGGTGTATACATTTTTTGTCAGATTACTGTCTTTGATCCAGTTTGCTACTATGATTGCTGAGATCAATGGATATTATCTATAGCAGTGGTGGCAAACCTAAGGCACATGTGTCACAGTGGGCTATTTGTATCAATGAAAGTTTGAAAAGGTTTGCCATTGCTGTTCCATAGCAATCAGAATTTTACTATAGGTTTTTTTCAAGTTAAGTGGTATTGAAAAAACTTATTGATTAAATAGTACAGAATATTGATATAGAATTATTACCATGAACTACATATAAGAAGGGGAGCTAAAACAAAAGTTTGGAAACCTGAATTTTTTTTTTAGCTCTATGAGAGCAAGTTCTTCAACTTCTCTCTGCTTCTGTTTCCTTACCTGTATTCTGAACCAATTTTTCATTCTATTTAATAAAAAGTATTTCTCATTAAATCTTTGGCAATACAAAAATCAAGAAATATTAATAGCTGAATAAAATTAATATATTTTTAAAATTCTTGGAAGATTAGTGCAATGTGCAGCCCCTGGAAATTTAAGGTACATTTTTCTTGCCCTGGACGTACAGTATCCTGGGTTTGATCTCCAGAACTGGACATATAAAGAACTGGATGTATAAACATAACTAGTCTGTGAACAAAGCAACATGTTTCCATGTTATCTGGCCTTTTATTTCTAAAGAAACAGGCCTTCAAAATATCATTTTTCAAATTACTGCCTAATATATTGACACCTATTATATTTCATCATTTGCTGTGGAGTTGAGAATTTGGAATTTTAATGTTTGAATTTTGGTCAACAAAATCTACAGAAAGTCATTCTTCACAGCCCCCAAAACTGTAGGCTTTTTATTGGCAAAGTTATTTTGGAGGAAATAAAATGTGAAATTATGTAAAACAAAATCCATTAGTCTATCTATTAATTTAATGTTGTGACACATCCTTCATCTTAAAATGTAGGGTATCCAGAAACAATTATACTTTTATAAGAAGAAAGAAAGGTTTATGTTGTGACTTCAATTATTAGACAAAGTGTGTTTATTTTAGGTTACCAACCTACATGCCAAGTCGTGAATATGTTGGGGTCTTGATTTTGCTATGTTGTAACACAATTTTGGTAGCAAGATGTCACCAGGGAAATTTTAATGTGACATCTGTGTTTCAGCTTCTGACATGGCGGCAGAACAAGGGCAGATTCTGGTGATCGCCACTGCAGCCGTTGGGGGATTCACTCTCCTCATCATCCTCACCTTGTTCTTCTTAATCACTGGGAGGTAATTGAAACATACTAGATTTTTCCAAGATTTTTGAGTTACTACTTTTTGTAGATACTGTGTATTCAAATGCTCTAAACTTCATAAAGCACATCTGAGACAGAGTGGGACACTGGCTGGATTCTGGGTTGAGTGTCAACTTTACACTACAACTTAATCCCCTCGCTAGTCATAGGTATCAGCAAGTCCCTGCAGATAGACTCATGTAAACACTTGGTAAATGTAGTTTGAAAACTACGAATTAAAAATTTGTTATCAGTGAGTTAATTGTGAATTTTTTTCTTTACTATAATCAGATTATACAATGAGAAAGACTACTTTGCATTCTTAAAAACTTAGTGTTATACAAAGTGCTGTTTTTATCAATTAGATGCTGAAACTTGCTAATTAGAATTTGATTAGTTGGTTTTATAAATCTGGTATTTCACCACTGTAGGGTAATATGGATGAAATTTTAAAGTAATGACAAATTCAACAGGCCACAATACCAAGATTTGAATTCTGACAAGTAGAAGTGAACCCATCTGAACCTTAGCTTTCTCTTTGTACATAGTCTTGGTATGATAATATAGTAAAACCATTTATTGGATCTTAAATATATTGGAGGATTACTGTAAAACAGATTATGACAATTTAAAAGAAGGAAGATAATATGTAAGAAATTGTTTAAAAAATTACATAGTATTTCTTACTCTACTCTTACTATTTGGCCAAAACTTTTGTCATATTATTCCTCTAAAGAGAAAATGTATGCCTCTTAGACATCAATAGAGACACAAAAAAGTATCTTATGACTTCTAGATAATATGTAAATATGTGTACACAAAATACTAATATCGTGATTTAAAGCTGCTGTCAAAATGCCAGTCAAATTATATATATCCATGTTAATTTTGGCTAAAGTATGCAAAATCTACTAGAAAATTCTGATACCTAGTAAATGAACAGAAACAAAAAGGAGCTAATTCTGGGGCAATAGTTCATTAAGCTATAAACATCCATAGTTTTATCCACTTTTATAATTCTCGTTAGGTACCTATTAAATTTCATTTTAAGATCACGGTGAAATACAGAACAGGCTTCTCTAGTGGTATACAAAATGCTGTTAAGTCCATTGAGTTTTAAGCTATGGTATGCCTGTATGAAAGAATATTATCTACAAGCTTGACACCAGATCCCAAGCTATTGACCAATAAATTCATTAGTACTCAGGCTGCACTTATCAAGAGTAAGTCCCTGACAAAATGCTACTATCATCTGTTAAGATTGTCTTTAAACAAATCTACTTTTACAGAATTTATCAAAGAACAAAAAAAATAAATAAACATTCTAAAGTGGTGAAATTGAAAATTGTGGTTATTTAATTAAATGAATTGTAAAGGAGCATGTTGGCCACTACACTTGTTAAAAAGTTTAGCTATAGAAACAGGCGTAGTGATGCTCACAGAAATAATAGAAATGGTCTCAGGATCTGTTGTTTTAAAATAGCGGTTTTTAGATAATAAAATAATGCTGGCTGTAGTAATAAGAAAAAAACCAGATATGAACGAAGTCAAGAAACAATGATAACTTTATCTCAATAAAAATACTAGTTTGGACTCATCATTTTGCACTTAAATACTGTTGTCCACCAATCTCCAGTGATTTTGTTCTTTTATTACTAGAGCCAACCTCCAGTAATTCTTTGCCACTGTTTTGATACAGCCTATCTTTTATAATAAATAGAAAACAAATTTTTGAGTCCCTTTAACCATTAAGTTGAAAACACAATATTTGATACTATAGCTTAAAAATACCAAACATAGCTTGCAAAATCTCTAATCAGTAGCAGGAGTCAGCTGGTTATAAAAACAAAAAACCAAACACTATGCATCTTGGTGAAGGTCTAATTTATTTCATTTTATTTTTTATTTTATTTGCTAAAAGAGTGTTAAAATTCTTATCCCATCTAGGAACTCTATTGCAAGGAGAAGGATCAGAGGATAGTATTGGTTTATACGGATGGGAGGGATCAAACAAAATTTCAGAGAGGTAAAAGGTTCACATCTGGAAAAAATGCAGAAAATAAAAGCATGTAAAGTCACAATGACAGTTTGATTAGACTTTAGAGAGCCAAGTTGAACCCTGTTGTGATGGCATAAACTGTGCTTATTATCTCAGTTATTTGGGAGACCAAGGCAGGAGAATCACAAATTCAAGGCCAGCCTGGGCAAGTTAGCAAGATATTCTCCTAAAATAATTTTTTAAAATGTTCTAGAGATATAAGCTCAGTGGTAGAACACTTAGTTAGTACGTGTAATGTGAAGCCCTGGATTCAATCTCTATTGCCAGAAAGAGAGAGAGAGAGAGAATGAGAGAGAGAGGACAGAGAGAGAGAAGCAAGGTCAGAATACATATATTTTGTGTATTGCTACATTTTAAAAACTGTATCAGTAAACTTTATCCCGTTGTAATAGGACATTGCTCATGTATGTGAATTTTTAAGCACTATTATCTGGATAATGCCCCATTAATAAAGAAACTGCACCTAATTTACAGACAGTCCCCTCTAGAGCCCAGGGAACTTGTCCAGCTATTAATGTATAAGAGAGTCCTATAAAATGAACTTAATTCAAAGACACAAATTATACCAGGTTAAATCAACTATAATAGTTTAAATATGGTGGCTAATTTTTATTAAGAAAGATTATTTTCCAGTTTCAAAGTTTCTTGGAAGTTTAGAGTATTTTATCATCAACAGGAAAAAAAAAGGACGTCTACTCATCATGGAAGTTGATTTTTAGTGATTCAGTATGTAGCAAAATTAGATGTAACATTAAAGTTATATTTACAAGTATCTTGTAAACATGAACTTAAGCTCTTAATTGGACCTAATAATTTGAGAGAAAGACTTAAATTTTATCTTTACATGGGATTTTTGGAACAGAGCTTGAATACAACTTAAGAGATGTAATGATAAAGAAAAATGTGTACTAAATTATTTTCAGTTTTTAATTTCTCTTTGCCAATTTCTATGACACCAGTAACTGCCTTAACATTGCACATATTGCAGAGAACTATTTAAATTACATAAGATTTTTAAAATTCACTTTGAAGTATCTCTTATACACTTTGATAGAGGAACATTCACTGATATTCTATGAAAAACGTTTCTGAATCAATATTCAAATTGTCACCGAAGTTAAAGCGAAACTATACACTATAAACTATCTTCTGTTTAGCCAGCTGGGATGAGCAGTTTTATGAATTGTCAAATCATATAGATATTGGTGAATTTCTTCATGTTGAAGAAATCATGGGAGCCCATTATCCAGCAAGAGCATATAACATGCCTCTACCAAATTTCAAACATTAAGAAAGAAAGTTTATGCCATTTAAGCACTAAAAGTGAAAGACAATTTTTAAAATTTATTTGATTCTGACATGAAATCAATTTTTCATTTTGATTTTTAGTTCTTTTTACCTACTCTGGTCAATGGAAGTCATATAGTAAAGGAAATGATAGTTATAGCTGATTATAAAACAGTTTTTAAGATTCCGATCTTTTAGATAAATCTATTTGAAAGTATTTTATTCTTCTCTGGAGCTAATTTTGATATGCGTCAAAAAATTTCTGTAGAATATTTTCATATTATAAAGGTCTTAAATTAGCCTTTATGCTAAAAAACTTTCTCCTCAGATGATATATATTTTAAATGGTTTTAGTTCTTATCTTGCATAATTATTAAAATAAATTTTCATTTACTTCTATAAAAGGTGTCACTGGTATATAAAGGCGAAAATGAAGTCAGAGGAGAAGAGAAGAAACCAGTTACAGAATGGGCATTGTAAGTAATGCAGTGACTTTTTCCCGTTACTATTTTATATCCTCACCACTTCAGGAGTTCACTTCAAATTGTATCTATTGAGTTGAGAAAGAAAAAAAAAAGTACTTCCAACGTTTCAGTGTTAAAGCTTTCATCTGCTTCTAGGTTTGTTTGTAGAAATTGCACCCGCTTCTCATCACCTTTTCCCAATTCTGCTTGCTGGAAAATATAAGAGACTGAATAATACGTGATGACGAAAAATATGTGGTGATTGTTCTATCTTGTCATTTACCATTCATAATGGTTCCTGAACAACAGTAGGTTATATTTAGCAGAACATTAGATATAGAGAAATTAAGGAAACTATTTCTTGTTGTAAGGACTGTCATTTGAAACATATAACAAAGCAATTTACAATTCACTAACACTAAAAAAAAGAATATTAGCTCTTTAACTCTTAGAATATGCATGAAATCCTTGCCCTGACTACAAGGTTATATTCTTTTGAAGATCTCTTCTCGATCAGGCTATAATTACCACTATAGTTGGTTTGATAATTGCCATCCTCTCCTCCCTAACACCCACCTCCACTTCCACCTCCACCTTCAAATTGCAAACTACTTTGCCAAGACAGGTTCTCTATCAGTGAGTCACTGAATTAACAGGAAAAGGTGTTCACCAATTAACCACAGCACAGAGATGATACATGAAACAACTTGTGTAACTGTTTAAACACATCATTTATTTCCTATTAAACAAAGGTATAAGGAACTTTCCAATGCACATCACTCTCCAAGGGAAGGAAAGGATTTAAGTAGGGATCTTACAAGTCAGTGGGATGGATTATTTTCTAAGACTCATATGATTAAGGAGTTGTCTGATAACTATCTGCATTATAATATTTCACTCCTAGTCCTCAAGGTTCTGACTCAGATGACAGAGGGTAGGGCTGAGGCACATAATTTGCAGCAGCTCTCCAGCATTGTTATTTCATAAAACAAATATAAGTCCTATCATAAAGACAGAGCTCAGACAACCAACACTTGGCATAGAATGGTCTGGAAACACTAGGAAACAGGTTTCAGAAACCTAGATCCAAACACCTGGACAGATGACTTATGCTGAGCAACTTTAAGATACACTGTAGGGTATTTGGTACTAAAGGAAAAGATGCTCCTGAGGCATTTATGATTTGTTTTCTAAGTAGCAGTTTAGCATGAAGTAAACCAGATTGGCTTAGCAAAAAGCAATCAAAATCACCTGAGGCAGCAAAGGAGCTAAAAAAAAAAAAAAGGCAAACTGACGTTTAAGAAGACAGGGATAGGTGAAATCGAGCAACAATACATTCAAAATTAAAACTAAACTTGGATATTTTTCCCTGTAATGCATAGATTTTGTTTATAAAAAAGAAAGTGTTACTAACTAATCAGTTTATTCTACAGAAATGTATCACTTTAGCAAAATGAATTGTTTATTAAAACTGCATGCATTAGTAAATGACACTTGTTATTATCTGTGCCTATCTTTTCAACATACCTATTTATCTGATTAGATGCAACTAGTCATCTACTAGTAGCTGCTAGATTTGAGCTTATAGAGCTCAGTGTGAAATCACAACTCTTACTAAGTTAAAAAAATCTATCAAATGGCATAAGAAACAAAAGGTACATATTCTCAGTTCTCTTTTCCTTGTTCCTGTAACCTAAACTTTGAAAAGTGAAGAAAATCACAACATGTTAGAATCAATGTCAAGATAAGCATGCCTGGAAATATGCTTTTCTGGTGCTATTTTGAGAAATACTAATTTTCTCTATGCAGATCAAGCACTAAGATAGCAGACAGAATTTAATAAATGAAGGCAATGAGCATAGAAGAATTAATGAAGCAAATTACTGCCAATAATGGGCAATTAATCACCTATTCTATGTTTATCATATTACTGTTTGTTTTTGAAATTTTCTTTCAAAAGCATGTTTCTAAGGAGACCCAAAAGACACTTAACTGTGGATTAGTATGGCTTTCTATTTCTATGAAGCAAATATCAAGCCTTCTGCAATAAATTCAGCATTGGCCACTTAATCCGTACAAATTCACATTCAGCAAAGGTTGTGTTCTTATTATCCATAAAACTATGTCTGAGAAATTTGGCAATATCAAAAAGTGAAGTAAAATGATCTGCAATCCACACACTAGCAATCTATAGTGGTAAACAGGAATTGAGGCAGAAAACAAGAATATTTGCAGTGTAACTCGTGCTGATACTCACAAATGAATGGACAGCCATATATTCATGTTTCCTAAGGATATCGACTTTTTATCCCAGCTGTCCCTTAAACTGTGAGCACTACTGGAGATGGCTCTACTAGGAAAAGCAATAGCAGCTACATAACCCATGATGAGATTTTGGACTTTGCTTTTCATCCTTCCTAGCATTATAGACGAGCTCAACTTCCTAGGTTTGGCCATGGAAGCAACTATGAGGGCATAGAAAAGGGCCATTATCTGCAGTGGCCTTCTCTGTATCTGCACCACACATTTTGTTCTTTACTCTAGATTTTCTGAGAAAGGGTAGGGGAACTGCAGTAGCAGGGTTTAAGATCATGAAAATCTAGTACCTATGAATACGAAGGATTCAGGAGTAACTTTAAATGGCTGGCTAATTTGGGAGTGATGCTTATGCCTCATTTTCCACATTTCCTTAGCTAAACCAGATGTAAAGTATATGAGTCTTTCAGTGGATGAGTAAGCTGATTTTTAGAGAAATAAAACATGTATTTTGTGGAACTTGTCAGCTCACTCTCTATGGAACTATATAATTTTAAATTAACTTTGAGGTAAGTAAATGTTTGATCACATGTAGTAAAAGCTTTATAGAGGGGATGGATGAGATAGGATAATAGGGAAAGAGGAATTTGAATATGTAGGCAAACTTACTACTTACATATGTCACTCCTATAAAAATTTATGAACTGTATAAATTCTACAGTAGTCTAAACTAAATCAGTCTCTCTTTTTTTGTTGTTGTTGCAGTACGTTTCCCAGGAATTAAAACTTACATTGATCCAGATACCTATGAAGATCCATCTCTAGCTGTCCATGAATTTGCCAAAGAGATTGATCCTTCAAGAATTCGCATTGAAAGAGTCATTGGGGCAGGTAAATGTAAAATCTAGACTTTTGAGCATATGATACCATAATGAAATTGCAAATGTATAATCAGTGTAATATTTTAAATCGTTGCAGTCTCAGAGATTGAAAATTTTTAAGAAATAAAATTATCTTATATTTGTCATGTTATTCTTTAAGATGCCCCTATTAAGTTTCCAAACAATGAGAAATTTCACAAGTTATTTTCAAAATCCTGTAGTCTTCTTCCATAATGAAGAGAAATTAGAGTAAAAGAATGCTTCAGTAATGTATTTTGAAAATGCAATTTTGAGAGCTTGTCATGGGATTGTTATAGATTTATTCAAGCTCCACCATCTACAGACACATATTGTACTCTAATATTCATAATGATGATTTTGGTAATCTAGAATCACTGAGGGAAAACTTGGTTCAATACTGCTTTGTAGGGCCTTGGATATATCTCAGGGGTATGGTACAGCACCTGCCTGGCAAGTACAAGGTCCTGAGTTCAGTTCTCTGTATATATATAAATTTATATAATTTTAGTATAAATAAGAATTTTCCCCAACCAGAGTTTTTCAATATTCTGTATATTTTATTATCCAAGTATTCTGGATACAAAGCATTATAAATTAGCACATAAAATATTATGCTATAGATCATTTAGAAAGGGACAAAGCTGATAAAACAAAGGGTTTCCAGGATGAAAATTTTAAGACCTTGGCCCAAGGTGAGCAGTCGATGCTGTCAGAGGGGTTCTCATTCATTGATATGTTTAAGGACTTAATTCGTTATTTCTTGCATTGCCTTTGCATAGCGTATCTTCTTCTTCTGAATGGACAAAGCTGAGTCACCAGCACATCTGCCATTTTGTCCATAGAAGAAAATATGTGTTCAGTCTATTCATCTTTGAGGCAATAAACTCAAAACTGCAAACACATCTATTAACATCCCAGTGTTTCAGATACATTATATAGAAACACTTAACATATGATTTGATGACTGACAAGGCAACTTTGTATGCAACTAAAAAAGCAGCAGGAAGAGGTGAGAAAGCATGTCCTTCCTAAAATAAAGAGGGAAACCGGATCCTGAAGAAGTTACAGTCTCTTGTGGATGCTGCCTATGTGTGATCTTTGGGAGAGAACAGAATAATGGTGGTTGCAGCATAGTTGCAGACCCTTGTCATGTCTTTGCAAAAACAAAAAGAAAGCGGCTTGTTATTCCTTGTCCTTTTCCAAACCCTGTTTCATAGAAGGTCAATCTATATAATTTGCAGAGCCCAGGGAAAAATAAAAAGGCAATATATTTGTTTAAAAATTTAAGAATTTTAAGATGATAACAAGAGAGCATTAAACCAATCGCTAAGCTCCTCCATACTCAAGGGTGGGTATAACTGTACTGGTCATATGGCCAAGAAGCCAAACCTGTTTTCCAGCTATGCAGAATACCAACTTTACCTCAAGATTTCTAGGGATACTTGGAGAGAATCCTTCCTGACCTCATTCTATTCTCTGTGCACAGCAGATCATCATATCTTCTGTATGGCCAGGTGTCCCTCTGGAAGCTAACATAAGAGTCCTAACAAAGCAAAGAGGCTGCCTTATCAGGAAGATTAAGAACCTAGAATAGAACCAGATTCTCTCTTCTGCTGAGCAAAAAGCACTTCAATAGGCATAACTGCAAATAGTGAGTGCATTATATTTATTTAGTTTAGGGGTTTGTTCTCTTAGGACAGCTGAATAAAAGCAAAGATAGGAGGTTGAATAATTTCCATTGCACACTGCATGATATGTCCTTACATGCTGCACTATTCAGTACACATAGATATAAAATGATTTTTTGTTGTAGCCTTTTGTGCATAAATTAAATGTCAGCCTGTGAAATCATAATGTTGAGAGATAAAGTCAGGTATCTGAAGTTTAAACAATATAAAGAAAGTAAACCATTCCTCAGTACTTGGGATTTTTTCCCTAGCCGAAGTATAAATTTTTTCTCTAAAAAGAGCCTAACAAATAGTGCCAAAGCAAGCAATGACTACTAGTGATGCTATTTTAATATCACATTCGAACTGTTGTCTAAATTCTAGTCAATTTTTCTCATTTGGAAAAAATCAGATACTTAAGTTATGTAGTCAGTTGTGTAGTTAATTTCTATTTTATTTCTTTACACTTCTTCCACTACTTCAACTTTCAACAATGTGCTAAAAGTCCTTTTACTATCTCTTTTAAGAAAAATCTGAAAATAAAAGTGCTTTTTGAGGCAAAGCTGTTACAGCCTATTATTCCTCTTTTTGTCAATACCCATTAGTAATTAACTCATTCAGGTTGTTTTACTCTAAAACTTCTTGTGTGAAAAAACAAAAATCTTGTCAGTTTATGCACATTTGCCACAGCAGCAGTGTGGAGAAAGCATTGTTCAGTATAAGGGTAAAATTGGCTTACCCATCATAAGGGTCACAACCAAAGTTCTTATAATAAAAGACCAGTTAACAAGAGAAAAGCATAACAAATTTATTTAATCAAAGTTTTTCATAGCCTGGAAATCTTGAGAAATAAATACTGACAGACCTATGGAAAATTATTAATGAAAGTTTATTGTTGATAAAAACAGGTCAGCAGCTGTAGAGAAATGTGATTGGGTAAAGGAGTGTGATAGAATGGTAACAGACTGAAGGGAGAATCTTGCAAGACTTATCTGTTCAGATTCTTCTTAGCCTTTCTGGGTAGCATTCCTTGCTCATATATATGAGATTAAAATCCTCTGGAATGAGACACTTATCAGCCAGAGAATTTCTATATGGTCTGCACCTACATGGAAAAGCAGGACGATGTTAGGGTAATAAATCTGTGACTCACTTTGGGAAAAAATTCTGGTTTCTGTGAATTGCTTCAGGGGAAAAAGAGGTGGGAGACAGAAGAGACCTTCTGAGGCCCTTGTAGCATCCTTCAGTCTGGCATCAAAAAATGACATATTTGAGGTGTCATTTTCTGAATCCCAACATCATTGAGATTCAGAAAAAGTGTAGAACAATTTTTGTAGCAAAATTAGCAGTTATGTAGCATCTCTTACATATTTGCAAACTGGTTCGTTGCTCAACTTTAAGGAAACTTGTTTTGTCTCCTAGTTTCTGCTCCACCTATTGGGTATTTCTTGTACTCCATGTCTACATCATCAGGGTGCATTAGCTAAGTCCCATGAAAATATAAATTAAATGAGTTAAGTGCCAGGATAGATAGTTAGCTGAGGTGGAGTAGATGAAAGATAATTAGGCAGGAATAGAGCCATAACCTGGGAATTAGAAAGGAGTACATAAATCTACAATTCATTACCAAGCAAAAATCTGCAAGATTATATGCTTTTATGGCATGGAACTTTACCAATTCTTTCCATGTTTTTAGTTGGCAGGCCCAGTATACAATAAATATCTCATAAATGAGTTATAACAAATGATTATAAAAATAAACACATTATTTTATTAAGGCCATGAGAAATGATAGTATATTGAACCCATATTTCTTAATATATGCCCTAAGCAATGTTTATTACATAACTAATACTCAAAAATATGCTCATTAATTTTTTCATATGAACTCACTCATCAGAGATATTTTTATTCAACCTGTTTTCCATAACCTCTCTGCAAGATTTTCAGCTTTGTAACCATCCAAATTATTCCACAACAACACATTAGAAAACTTAATTTATCAGTATGAATATTTAGATAGATAGTCGAAGTTCCCTTATCTTTTATTGTAAATAAAATACTGGCAATATAATGCAAATACAAAATACTGTCTTTTTTTTATATGTGTTTTCTGGGACACTTCTTTGTATATCATTATTCTACTTAATAGTGGCAGTTTATCTTTGTTCATCAATACAGGCCTGAATTTCCATGAAAATGCACATTTCCATTTAAATGAAGCCAGCAGCTCTGTTGCATAGGAGACTGTCAAGATCATCTATAGCCTTTGATTTTTTTTTTTTTTCAACAGAAAGGACTAAGGGCAGAGGACTGAAAGCAGAAATTCCCAGGTTAAAAAATTCAAGGCAGATTAGGGTTGAATCATTATTTTACACATACCTTGAGAGGTAATAAGAAAACTGGTAAACTGAATTTTAATCATTGTCTGATAAAGGTCATTGAAAGGCTATTCCTTTTCCAGGACAGTATTGAACTTACACCATTAAAAGGAAAACTTGCTTAGCAGAGTATCTATAATTTTCAAACATTATTCCATTGAAAAAATCATTCTTGTGTTTCTAAGTCCATAGGGCATCCTTCTTAGATCTGACCTTCCCTGTTTTTCTTCTTCTCAATGGAAATGCATAATATCTTTCTGTCATTCATATTCTATCCCTTTATCTGTACAAAACTCATTATTGCCTCTTCCATCAGCCTTCTCTTCTGGCTTAGTGTCACTTTTTTTCTCTTCCTACAATATTCCAGGAAGTTTTTTTAACTGTTAGTTTCTCAGCAATCTGCAGGTAAAAGGAAGTTGAAAAGACAACAAAAAGGACATTAAAAAATGAATGACAGTACAGTGATTTATACAGTGTAATGTTTTTATGTTTTGAGATCACATTTGTCCTTGATAATGTACAAGACAAAAATGTTAACGTTTACGCTTCTCCAAGTTCCCATCACCCTCTCTGCAATCAATTATTTTAGTTGTCTTACAGGAACTCCCTTAAGCTTTTTATTATACTTGTTTCTGTTTTACAGTTATACTGTCCTGTAACATGAGAAGAAATATAGGCAGTATTCCAATATGTAGTTTCATAATTCTTTTGTTACAAAAAGAAATTTGTGTTTATGGCCTATTTCTTGTATATTTAGATGAGATAGTTTTTCTTAGGTGCAAGTTTTGTGCTCATCCATCAACTTAAAGAATTTATGACTGAGGTCACACTGATTTTTTTGTGTGTATATATGAGTGTAATGTTAAAAGTCTTTGCACAGTTAATAGGTCAATAGAATGAGCTCAACAGATTTGTACAAGGTCTTTGTATCTTTTACTCAGAAATTTCACAGCTTTCTAAACCAAGTGACTTAAAGAAAGACCAACTATACCCATTCTCCATGGGCAATGTAATGCAAATATGAAAGAAACAGACTGAAGCAAGAGGGAGCCAGGTTTGAATCACAGCTTTACTACTAACTTAACTCTATATCCTTCAGCAATTTTGCAATCTTTTAGACATTTGGTTTGCTCACCTATAAAATGGATTCATCATGCTGATAGCTATTTTTGGAAAATTAAAGGCAGGATGAAGATACACATTAAGGCCAGTCACATAATAGACATTGGAGAAAAGGGTGGGAACAGGACATTAACTTAAAAATAAGTAGAATTTTTATAGTCAATTTTGATGGCTCAGAAAAAAATGACACTTATTCTCCAAATTTCAAAGTATTTTATGACATGACTATCTCTCCCCATAAATAATTTGACAGTCAATGACTTATGTAATGGAAATATTTTCAGAGTTAGATGAAAATGTGCAATTAAAATGAAATTTTATTATAGGAACATTAGGTTATACCAATGTTGACAAATGCAATTTCAACTTTTTTAATGAAAATGAAAACTTAATTTTTCCTGTATCTTATGAGAGAACATGTTCTTACATATGTAGGGTTTTTTCCTATAAAATTAATAGGACACTAGATGAAGTGAGTTTAACAACTTAAAATTTTAGGACTGGGGATGTAACTCAGCACCCTTGTGCCTGCCTAGGAAGTGCAAGGTCCTGAGTTCAATTCTGGATACCAAAAAAAAAAAAAAAAAATTAATTTCAATGTCTTTATATAAAACTATTGTAAACCAGTGTATCAACTAAAACTCAGCAGATTTATCATCAGGAACAAGACTTTCTTAATTTAATAGACTTCAAGAAAATTTTATTTACCTACAACTCAGCACTCCCCAATTATTTTGAGTGACACTTGTTATCTCAGTTTTTGTTTTCCACTTTTTCTGGTTGCTTCATCATAGTAATTGTTTGATAAATACTTGATAAACAAAACATGAGTAAGTAAAGAAGTAAATGAAATATATTTTAAGTAATTATATTAAAGGACTATACCACCCCCTTCTTATCCTGGAACCTGAACTCTAGGCCTTTTCAATAAGCTCCATACTTAACCCACTTTATTTTATTTTGAAACAAGTTCTTGCTAAATTACTGTTACCTGGGCTGAGCTTGAACTTGTGATCATCCTGCCTCAGCCTCCCAGAGTGCTGCACTTACAGATTTATGCCATTAAACCTTACTTGCCTATCTTGTTATCACCAAAAATACTAACAGAGAGTAAGTTTCAGTATGACTCAGATAATGCAATGTAAAATCAAATGCATAATATATGCAAAATTTAAAGAAATAAATTTATAGAAAACATGAGTCACAGTTGTTGCATTGATTTATATTAATAATCTACATGAAAAATGAGACCAAATTTATAAAATGTTATATGAAGTTGTATTTACTCAATTAAAGAAAATGAAAGAAAAAAGAAAATACTACATTCAGTTTATTGTGTATTGAGTTTGTGCCACAGTATACAAAAAGAAGTCTTTATAACCAACAAATTATTCATTTAAATTTTTCACTTTGACCTTTTTCTTTTAATTTGCTAAAATGTTTGGTGAAATAAAAGAAGTGACCCCATTTTCCAAAGAGTACTTGAAGAATTTAGGAGAAGACTTGGTGCACCTAACATAGGAACAAATGATACTTCCTTGAGACTAAGAAACAACTTAGAAAGAGGAGCCACACATCAACCACAACAGTATTTGCTCTTTGTTTTATTTTGCTGTATTAGTTTTATCTTGCTACATAAAAATTACCCCCAAACTCAAAATAGGAACATTTCCTGTTGCTCAGTGTCTGTGGTCCAGAAACCCAGTCCTGGCATAACTCCTCTAGGATTGTTTACAAAGCTGCAGTCAGGCATCAGGGGAAGCTGTGGTCTCAATATGTAGACTCAGCTGCCTGAGGATCCACTTCTAAGCTCCTTTGGAGGCCTGTTGGCAGGATATGGTCCTATGGTTGGATAAAAGCCTTCTCCACCATGGCAGCTTGCTTCATCGAAGCCAAGGTGACTGTTTGCTAGCAAGGTGAATATCGCAATTTTATAATTAATCAAAAAAATGATTCACTTTTATCATGTTCTATTCATTCATAGTGTGATATTAAGCCAGGCCACACAGATGGGGAGGTAATCACACAGGGCATAAACACCAAGTTGTGTCATCACAGACTATCTTAAAAGTTTGCCTCAAGCATACAGTAATAGTGTGCCGTGTTCAGGTGATACTTGTTGACCAGCTTTCTCTGGGACACCTTACTTTCTTCAATCCGTCTCATGTCAAAGGTGAAATACCTTTGACACTCAGGCCATTTATTCTGGTAGCACTCCACTGTCTAATGGCAGCAGACTGGTGACGTGAGACAGATATAGTCAGGGCTGACATGACAAATTTACCCAGAGTGGCTACCTCTAAGACCATTGTCGGGGCTCCATCTGAGACTGTTTTCAGAGTTTGGGGGATTCTTTCCTCTTTCTGACACCTATGTTTAGTCTAGGTCAGTTAACAGCTTTTTGTTTTGTTTTTGATACAGAGAGTTTAAGCTATTCATGTTAAGTTTCATCTTAAGATTGTTGAGTTGGGTGCACATATATCACTGTAGTATGATGTTTTCAGTTCTTCTGGGAATATGCCCAGAAGTGAATAGCTGGGTCAAATGGGACCTTCAATCCCAGCTTTTTGAGGAATCTCCAGACTGACTTCCACAGTGGTTGCACCAGTCTACACTCCCAACGGTGCGGAAGAGTTCCTTTTTCCCCACAGCCTCTCCAGCATTTATTGTTGGTGGTTTTGTTGATCCTGGCCATTCTTTCTGGAGTGAGATGGAAACTCAGTGTGGTTTTAATTTGCATTTCTCTAATGATCAATTATGATGAACATTTTTTCATGTATTTATTTGCCATTTGTATTTCTTCATCTGAGAATGGTGTTCATCTCAGATGCCCATTTTTGGATTGGGTCTTTGAATTTCAGGGATCTGATTTTTTTTTTAATTCTTTACATGTTCTAGACAGAAGTCTTTAGTCTGAGGAACAGTTCACTAAGATTTTTCCCCAATTTTTGGGTTTTCTTTTCACTCTGCTGGAGATTTCTTTGGACATGCAGAAACTCTTTAATAAGATGTGATCCCAGTTACTGATTCTGGGAAGTATTTCCCATGTGGTTTGATTCTTGTTCATGAATTCTCTACCTACCCCTATGTCTTCAAGATTTCTACTTACTTTGTCTTCTAACAGATTTACTGTTTCTGTTTTAATATTTAGATTTTTGATCCATTTAGACTTTAGTGCATGGTGATAGGCATGGGTCTAGTTTTAGTTTTCAGCATATGTGCATCCATGTTTATAGCTGCACAATTTGTAATAGCCAAATCTTGGAAACAACCTAACTGCTCATCAACTGAGGAATGGATAAAAAAGATGTGGTATTTTTATACAATGCAGTGCTACTCATATATAAAGCATGATCACATTGAGATATTTATAAGTAAGTGGATGCAACTCGAGACCATATTCATAAGTGAAATAAATCAAACTCACATGTGTGAATATCATATAGTCTCCCTAGTGTAAGAAATGGTAAGAGTACATAAGATACAAAATACTCAATAAATACAGTGAAAGGATAAGTATCTGCTTAAGGGGAAAAAATAATATCTCAGAGAAAATGAGGAAAAAGAAAAAGGAAGGGAAAGGAAAAATATCAAAAATTATATAAACACACTTAGGATAGCTAAGATGATTGTGCTACAAATTCTCTAAGTTCTTGGAACAAAAAGTTAACATTTATAGGATTGGAACAATTGTGCATATTATTGTATGGTGATCTGAGGAACTCTTGAAGATCATTATGTAAAATAACAACCCTAGTTATGCTCCTACCACCTTGTTTGGATGGCCTACATTGTCAGTGTTTTGAGCTCTTTGCTATTGTTATTTGTCTTTTTTGTTTTGTGTTTTTCTAGGAATTTGTTTTGTTTTGTTTTGTTATCCCCTCTTATACAGAAAGGATAGTATACGTGTATAGACTCATGCATGAGTAAAACTTCTCCTAAATAGTTTATTAGAATCGATTATGTAATACATGATGAAATGAACAGCTACTTTGAAGAAAAAGAGACACTAGGTTTCTAGTGCCGATTCCATAGTATTATGCTGTGAAATCCAGAAAAACTATTATTCTTTCAGAGTGATTTGGTCTATTTTGTATTGTTTAATTTCAACATACATGAAGGTATGGACAGCTATTTTGAAGAGAACGAGAGACATTATGGCAGCCATTGTTGATTTCCCTATTGTCTAGTTTTGAAGGCCTATAATGCTTTCATCATTCTGTTCTGATCAATTTAATACTACTTTGTTGTGTATGAATTGTGTGTGAAGATATAGGCAGCTATTTAGAAGAAAACAAGAGACAATATGATAGCCAGTGATGATCTCCTGTTGTCTTGCTTTGAAATCTGGGTTACTTACAATGTTTTCTTCTGATCTGCTTTGTTCTGTTTTGTTATATTTAGTTTTACTCTCTTTAAAATAAAATATTTTAAAAAAGGATTTTTGAGTTGGATCTATGCTAACCTGGGTGTTTACAGAGACACAGTAATCTCTAGGCTTGGGTTTGTTATATTGCTAAGTGGAACTTGGCATTGGTCTTGTGAGACACTTGAGGTGGCCTTGTGACTACAGTTAATCTTCTGGCCTTAAAATGCCTCTCATGGTGTACCACTTATTTCTAATGTTGAAGATTATTTTTTATGGCTAATATGAATATATCAAAGATAGCAGACATATTAAGAATATAGTTTAGAGAATAAATAGTAAATGAAAGTTGCATGCAGTTTTAAATCTCACTATTGTGAAGGAGTCCAAAGTTTTTGTGTGTGCTATAAGATTATTTCCTAGTGCCATGTACTCAATAATCGTGCTGAGGGACCATGTAAATTCTACATTGGCATGAATGTAAGGTATGAATTAAAGATATAAATCTGGTTGTAGGATTTGGTTATGTCATACTATAGTTTGTCTAGTATGAGGTAATTAGTTGATTGTTCCCTCAGTGACACTTGCTTTCATAACCTAATTGTGAGTATTTAACTTCATCTTTGTTTCCTATCCAAGTTGTCTATTGTTTTGTAACAAACCGTCCCAAAACTGAATGGCTCCAAATAATAATCATTTAATTTATTTGTGATTCTGTAGTTCAACAATTTGTGCTGGGCTCAGCAGATGCTGAGTACATTTTCTGCCAGTCCTGCCCTAGGTCACTCCTGTGATAGTAGTCATCTGGTGATTCCACTCCTGTTGATTATCAACTCTGTCATTCAGATGATTCATTTGTACCTCAGATGAGCTCGCTTTTTACCAATGCACTGCATATGGCAAAATCAAAGCAGTGTTCTAAGCCAACAGGAGCAACAGTTGTAAAAGTACTTGAGGCCAAGGCTCTGAACACCCCCACATCATATTTCCAACATATTGATGTGTTCTGAGCAAGAAATAGATTCTGACTCTTGATGAGATAATTGCAAAATGGACATGACCATAGATACGGGAGAGACATATGCCTGATTTTTGCAACCTACCAGATACAAAATAGTATTTTTTAAATGTATCATTGTTTTTTAATGCTTAAAAGGATAACATATGATGAGCTTATTTGCAATTTTGTCTCTAATGCCATTTTGTTTTGCATTACTAATGAATGACACTGATTTGTTTTGTTTTGTTTTACTTAGCAACTACTGCATAACTAGCCTTGGCTTAGGTAGTATAAAACTTAAAAAGTGAGTGACAAAAATAATCCAGCTCAAGAAAAAAATCTGAAGAAACTGTCACATATAAGTTTGAAAGGATAACTTTTAAAAAGGCAGAAAGTTTAAATTAGAAAAAAGAACTATAACCTAATAAAACATTCATTTAAATTTCTATTCAAATTCAAAGAATCCAGAAATCACTGCACACTGGGAGAACTGATTACATTAGAGAGATTACAAGTAGAATAAGAAGTGACAGAATAAGGTGCTGATTGTGAAGAAAAATTTTGGACATTTTTATGATATTTTAGAGTTTAATGACACTGTCACCTTATTACATCTAATTGTCTTCAAAACAGACTTCTCCTTTCGCTTGAATAAACATAACTCTAACCCTGCTCTTAGCTAATTAGTAAAAGTTAATGACTTTTTATTTTAATGATATTTTAATTTATAATGACCTTACATTGAAAGTGATTTTAAAAAGGAAAAAAGATGTTTTGCTTTTACTGGGCAAAGGAAAAAATATCAATCTGTATGCCTAGGTACTTTTATGTATGGTATATGTTCACTGTGCATATATATGCATGTGAATGTGTGAATTAACCAGCATGGGTTGTGCTGCATTTCAGATGTCCACAAGGCTATGTATGTTGAAATTTAAACCCCACTGTGAGGTATTAAGGGGGTAGAAACATAGTCTAACTTTTACTTTCAGAAATGGGCCTTTGAGAGATGATTAGGAATAGACAAGTTCGTTAGGATGGAGCCTCCATGATTGAATCCTCTATGATGGGTTTTATAACAAGGAGAAACATAGTAACACATACCTATAATCCCAGCACTCTGAGAGGCTGAGGCAGGACAAGTTCAAGCTCAGATTGAATAATTTAGCAACTTATCAAGACTCTGTGTCAAAGTTGTAAAATAATTTTTTAAAAAATAATCAAAGATGTATCTCAATGGCGAAGCCCTTGGTTCAATCTACAGTAGCAACCTTCCCCACCAAAAAAAAAAGAAAAGAAAAGAAAAAAAGGAGAAAGACCAGAAGAGGCACACAGATCCACATGTATGTGCTCTGTGTCTTACCATGTGGTAGCCCATACCTCTTGGTACTATGCCAGCAAAAGGGCTACCCCCTGATAACGGTGTTCCTTGATGTTGGATCTCCAAAACTATGGCCCAAAATAAATATCCTTTCTTTAAAACTCACCCAATTTGTGGTTTTGTGTTATTGACAACTATAAAACAAAAAACAAACAAAAAAACAGACCTAAGACAGGTAGCTATATCACCACATCTTAGACTCAGTAGGTTAAACAACAGACATTTATTTTCGTAGTTCTGCAGGCAGCAATCTAGAATCATGGTTGGGATGTGGGGTGCGCCCTCTACTGGGATGTACAGGGTCATCATGTAGAATAGAGCGAGATTCTCACAAAAAGCCAAATCTTGTCGGTAAGAAATCCACTGTAATGACCTCATTTAACCTTATCTCCTAAAGAGCTTCATTATGGATCTTTTTGGAGAACAAAATTCAATCAATAGCAGTGGTGTGTGTGTGTGTGTGTGTGTGTGTGTGTGTGTGTGTGTGTGTGTGTGTCCGTGTGTTGGGGAGGGTCAGAGTGAGATATTAACTGATACAAGAGGCAGAAGAAGCAAGGAGGGATGAGGAGATGTGGGGGTGAAAAAAAGAATTAAGATATATTATATATAAATACCAACTTCCCACAGTAGATGTAATCATCATGTACTACAAACATGTATCAATAAAAAAAGACATTTCAAAAAATAAAAGCAAAAAATCTGCTTCCTTATAATACTGTGTAATCTTATAACAGCGCCCACTAGGACTTGTTCTGCAAAATTACCTGATCTACAAAATAAACCTAATCCTCCTTACTTGCTATCCCCATAATCCTTCAGATATTTGAAAACAATGTGTGAGCTTCATAAATCTTCCCCTACCAGCCTGAATTGTTTAAATCTTTCAGTTTTTTCTGTCTAATATGTTTACTGAATGCTTGACCATCCTGCTCACCTTTTTCTGGGGAAGCAGAGATTTTCTCTATTTTTTTCATTCAGAATTCAATGTCAGATTCCAAATGTATTGAACAAATACAGAAAACAGAGACCAAGCACTTTTCCTTGATTAGGGCAGCCTGAGTTTCTATCTACTTTGGGGGGGCAGGTACCTCCCTGTTGGCATAGAGAGAGATTCCTACCAGCTTATCCCCAACAACCTTTCTCAGATGAATTGTTGTACTTGCCCGGTTGACTTCATCATGCTAAATGCAATATTTTATTGTATTTATATGGCCCACACTACAAATCTATATAAATCGTATATATGTTCTCCATCTTTCTGTACCTTATTTATATGTAATAAATTTTATATTAGTTTTCAGTAGTTATTCTCATTAAAATGTTCCTGTGTTTGTGTACACAGAATCTCTCAACCTGTCTATGTCTTCTTCCATCTCAGTTGGAGCAGGCTGTACAATTGTTATCCTCTCCAGTGTCATTTATGATGCCTTTGCACCTGGGTCCTCACTGTAGCAGCTTAGAGCTCCCCGAAAGCAGATGTTCACTATACATTCTAAATTTTCTTCATCAGGATAATTGTGTTTGCTTTGTTTGAATTCTTTATTTTATAGATTTCTATGAATCACCATTATAGAATCTCTAATCACAATATGGTACCCAATCCATTTAAATTGTCTTTAACTGCCACTCTGAAATTTAATATCCATAATTATAGGCAGCTCCTTTTACCTAGGCCATTATGCAACTTCAAATGAAAGTAGTCTGGTTTTTTTTCCACGTTGCAAACCCATTTTGCTTCATGAGTCTTTATTCAGAATTGTGTCCAAATAGCAGCTCTGTTCACTTTTTGAAAGATAGCCTCTCATGTGCTTTTCTGGGATGGAGAAGTGTTCTCTAAGCATTGCTTAAGGCTTGCAGTGCATGGACCATCTGTGTGCTATAGGAAATTTCTTGTTTAGATGGAAACCACTATGATTTTGTTTCTGCCAGAATTTTTCCCCATGGCTTAAATTTCTCTTAATAGTAGACAGGGGTTAGTAAATGTTTTCAAGCTTCAGTTCACATTTATTTTAGTTCTTACAACCTGAAAATTGCAAGAATCACAGATGTCCATTTTATAGATAAGGGAATTTAATCAGGAGATTAATTTAGCCTTGAGATCATAGGGAACCTGATTGTAAATAGTAAATTGAGATTCAATTCCAGAGTAATCTAATTTAAAGACATATACTTTTATTAAGCATAACTTTATTATAAATAACTTTTGATATTTATGAATCTGTACTCCATAAGAATATCTTTTCTTGGCACTTATCCAATTATTGTTTATCTAAGGCATGTTTTATTATGTAGTCTCTATCTACATTGACTCAAGTTGACTGTGTTCTTTGCTTTCATTCCAACCATCTGCCAGTCTGTCTGTTTACACTTATTTCTTACTAAGGTGACAACTATCATAATTGCTGATCTCATTCTTTGTGATTTGTAGAGAAAGAGAAGAGACTGTCACCACCCCTACTACCTAACTCTGAGTGTATCAATGGACTAAAAATCCAAGTGCCTTCTTAAGGCTGACATTAATGTAGTTAGTAACTATTGCCTTGAAGAGCTACAAATTTTTGTTATTCTAAGCATGATTCCAGTGTTTCTAAATGGCATGTCAGTCCATCAGCAAAATCTATCAGGTCTATCTTCAAAATATGTCCCAGACTCCAACCACTGTTTACTGCTTTGCAACTACCATACTGGCCAACTCCCCAACATCTTCCTGACCTCTTTCTTTATAGCACCTCAGAACTGAAATGTCCCTAAAAATGTAAAATAGATTGTGTGGCTCTTTATTCAAAATCTTTCAACTATGTCCTAACCCAAAGGAGAAGGCTGCTTGGTGCTTAGCTCCTTCTTCACTTTTGTCTCCCACAACTGATCCATGTAGCAGGGCAGCCTTGTTCCTCCTCCCATGCCACACTACGACAGCCACTTCAAGACCTTGGTGCTTGATGTTCTATCTGAAAGGAAAGCTCTAAGCTTCTATGACACGTGGCTTCTTCTCCACTCTATCCTGCTTCTAACCTCTATGACAATATGAATTTACCAGAGAACTGTCAGATCCTTTATAAATGAAATAGAAAGCTTATTAATAAGTAAGAAACCTTGATTTTTACTCTAGAGCAGTTGCTATCACCTGAAATATAAGGGTTTTTTTCCTACTGTCTGTTTCCTATTATCTTTCTCTCCCTTTATTGCTCAGACCTTTAAACAATATTTGGCATGTAGTAATTGCTGCTATAAATTTTAATGAGTAAATACTGAATTTGAAATTTTAAAAAAATGATGAAAAGAATTTATCTGTAACATGGTATACAATAGCATGCAATCAAGGGGATTACAGCTGAATGTTGAGATGATGTAAGGGTAGGAAAATAGTAATTCACCTTGTGCATATTTAGGGTTATATTCTCTGATGTAGACATGATAAGACAGCATAAAAGTTAAGTTGAATTTTAGAAGAATTACATAGTCAGATTTACCATTAAAATGTTACTTTGAAATGAGCATATAGTAAGAATTTAGGTAAACAATGATTGACAACACAAAAACCAATAAGAATGCAAGGATTCAAGAGAATAAGGCATATTGAACATGTCCTGGATTTTTGACCAGAAAAACTGAGGTATATTCCTGAGGTAACCCCAGGAATACTTGGAAGAAGATTTGACCTGTTGAAACAGTGAAGATGAATCATGTAGATTTCAAGCTAAGAATGAACATCTGGTCTATTTCTTATTGTTTGATGAGAATCACTAAGCACTATATGTATTAAAGAAAACAATTGTAATTCTTTCTGCCATATTCTATAATTTCTAATAATATGAGAAATGAACTTATACAGAATACAAGGAGATTGGCTATAATGTAGAACAAGCGCATAAGACACAAGGCACAAATGATAAGCACAAGAAAAGCAAATTCTGCCCATGAGATATTCTTGTTTTGCTTACCAAGTGAAGTCCAGAAAACTTGTCTGGGCACTTTGGTAGCCCAGTTATTGTAGAAGCATTATCTTATCTGAAGACAGAAAAATGAAGAGATAGCAAAAAGAGTTTAATTCCATGTTTTAAAAAGTAAATTTGAGCTCGATGTGTTGGCACATGACTATAATCACAGCAGTGGGAAGGCTGAGACAGTAGGATTGCCACAAAGTGAAGGTCAGCCTGAAATACACAGTGAAACTCTGTCTCAGCACCACCCCCAACCAAGTAAATTTGAAAAACATGTAGGTGTTATCTTATCTTTGATATATAGGTTTGGCAGGATTTGCTTGCTGATGAATGGAACAATGTTTATAATACTAGAAAATAGCAGTAATTTATACTTTGTGAAATCTAATAGCATTCTCCACAAAAGCAGTAGCCCAAAGATTAAGGGGTGAAAGATTTGCATCACAAACTATTTTTCCATATATAAAAAAGTGAGAGAGACAGAAAGTCTTTTAATAAAAAGCACAAGGATACCACTCCTTTCCTTGACCATCTGTCCAACCACAATTCTTGTTGATCTGTGACAAAAAAAATTTTAACTGATTCTTTTAATTCTGATGATTACTTTCATATTCATTTTAACTTTAAAGGTTACATATTGGCTCCTATTAATCAGAAATAGAGAATTAGCTTCCTCAAACACTATATCTCTTCTTTTAATATATTTCTTTCCTTTGGAGCTGATTTTACCTTTCCATCTTAAATATTATATTAGTTTCTATATCTTGTTTCCACAAATATATGTACTACTTTTCTATTTATGGTCATTTCTTATCTATAACCAACATGCACATTATGAAAGCAGCTTACTTTCAAATTACCATATTTATGTTTGTAAAATGTTTTGACCCTTTCTGCTAAGGTTTCTAACATGCGAGCTTCTGCTAGTTAGCTGCCTTTTCTGTTAAGCTGTTAGTCTTTCTTCAAATGGCATTCTTTGACATCTGGAGGTCCTATTAATGATACTGCTTTCTCCAGAGTACATTTGCTCTCTGATATCTTATTGATGTTTTACTGCTGGATATTCATGGCTGGTCTACTGTTAAGCAGGGCCTGAAAAGATGTGGCCCAGAGGCTAAATTGCCTGTTTTATTGAAATACAACCACACTAATTTTTGTACTCCATGTCTATAGCTACAACTGCAAAATTCAGTACTTGTAAGAGAAGCAGAATTGCTCAAAAGCCTAAAACATCTAAAATATTTACTATTTGGCTCTTAAACAAAAAAGAAAAGAAAGAAAGAAGAAAGAGAGAAAGAGATAAAAAGAAAAAAAATTGACAACCCCTGCATCATTCAAGTGTACCCAAACTTGGCCACATGAACAATTGCTTTCCTAAAGTCTGTTCCCTCTTGCTTTCATTTGAACTGATGTATACATCTCATTTTTGTCCTGCTCACTGACCTAACCTGGAGCCATTACTTCTTGTATTCCATGATTACCCTTGATTTCAGTCACCATCCTTGGTTTTCACCATTAGCTTCCTAACAGTGAAAGGCTTATAGAAGAATTATATTTTCTAGATTATTTTATATCTGAAAACTTGTCTTTTCAGTAAATAGTGCAGGCATAGAATTCCAAATTAAAAAATAGTTTTGCTATCTGAGTTTTAAGCTACTGCTCTATTGTCTTCTGGGCAGTACTACAGTGCCAGGAAAGCCACACTGAAATGTCACGTTAACGTACTATGTACATGGAGGCTTCTTCAATCTCAAGCTGTTAGTTATTTTAAAATTATTTGTTTGCCATTTTTTTCACTCCTGTGCTCTTTATTCTCCCTGGAATTTCTATCTACCATTTATGGAATTCCTTCTTAGGCCTTTACTTTTTTGTTTGTTTGCTTGTTACTGGGGATCGAACTCATGACCTTGCACTTACCAGGCAGGCGCTTTTGCCATTGAACTAAATCCACAGTGACCTTTGACATTTTTAAAAATTAAATTCATATATCTGATATTCAAGTTTGTTATTATACATGCACATTTGATCTATTTTTCTATCAGACTTTTTATGTATCTCTCAGATCTTCTCTTGAGCAGCTTTTGTCTGCTATTGTTTTAATATCCAATTTTCTAATTTTTTATTCTATGGTAAGGCCAGAGGATCTCTGTCTAGTTTATCTTTCTAGGCAAAATTTAACTATTTAACTTTTAAATTAGTGGATTTTAAAATCCACAAATCCATGTTCTTAAAAATTACTTGTTTAAAAAACAGGTGAGTTTACTTTTAGTGAAATAAAATATAAAAGCAAAGAATAGGTAGAAAATAGGCTGATTTATTGCTGTAAAACACAGTCAATACATGGGAATAAGTTTATAATATCACAAATATAATTTTTGGTGAATTTTCAGAGTAAGCACAATATATTTTATACTTAATTTCTGATTTTTTTTCTAATTAAAAAAACCAATATCCATGACAAATGACATGCAACTTTCATTTCTTTCACTAATGTGAACACTGTCAGTTATCTTTCATCATGATATTCTGCACAGTGAAAGAAAAAGGAAATGTAAAAATAATAAATAATTGTCATCTGTCTCTACTCTGCTTGTGGCATGCTTGCAAAGGAATGTTTTTAAAGGTTTCTGAAAATTCTACAGTTCAATTTCAAAGAATTATATGATATTTTCATACTATCTCTTTGCTTCTATCATCCAATAACATTAGAATTTTTAAATCTTTCATCATTTCACTCATTTCACTCTTGACTACTGAATCATGGGTGCTTAACTTGGAAAATACTTGAAATTTAAACTTCTTTTGCATCTTTCAATCATCCCATGCACAATTAATCTAATAAATAGGAACAGATATCTGTTTACGGAGTTTAGCAGAGATTGTTGCAGAGATCAAGTGGGAGAGTTGACCTCGTTATAGTCTTTCATATATTACATAAAGCACTACCTAATTTTGGCAAGTTACTGTTATCTATCTCTCATTTGGGGGGTGCAAAAATGTTGAATTTGGTGTTGCAGATACAATCCCAAAAAAACTCCAAGGATCGCCTTGAGAACTAGTTACATGAGCTAAATCAGACACAAGCTTAAATATTGAATGTTTTCTTTTATGAGAAACCCAAAATATAAATAAAGAGAAAACAATAATAGAAAACAAAGGAAAGATTTCTTAGCTAAAGGTCAAGAGACCAAAAAACGGAGGGCTGGTGAGGGAGGAGAGGAAAAAGGAATGGAAAGAGAAACTAAGAAGTGCTGTATGCGTGTGCAAACTCCTCACTTTTGATGCCATCATTATGTACTGCAAACATATACTAAAAAAATTAAAATTTTAAAAAAGAAGAAAATGTAAGGCTCTGCTTCAGAAACATGTTCCTGAAACAAGAGGCAGGATGGTAATTATAACTGTATTTATAACCACGGGGGCACCAGATCAGCATCCTGGTTGTAGCAGAAATCCACTGCAACAAGGAGAGTGGTAATGGGCCATTATGCAGAAGAGTATTCTTGTCTATTATTCTTGTCTAAATTCTTATTTTCTATCACCAGTGGCTCATTTAAATAAGTTCACAGCTACTAGTATTTATTTTCATAGTGAACTCAGCTCTATGCTTTGTTAAATGAATTAATCTATATAAATTCCTTGAAATGATGATCAGAACCTAGTTGCCTCTTGCTTTTATTATTTTCATATAATAGGAAGCAGTGAGTAAAATAGGTATATCAACAAATGGCAACTTTTCCTAGATTTTGTAATGGCTACGATCAAGTTTAAAGGATTATCTATGCGTTGTGGGCAGTATTTTAATGATTTCTGAGATGACATCCATATTATATATAATAGTTCTGGGTTTTAGCATCCTTTTGGGGGGAATCACTTTCCTTATTAATTCATGTACGCAGTAGATGATATTTACATACCTTGTGTGGAGTTGGAACACGTATATAACACATCTAAATCTTTTTTTCATCCCCTTTCCCTCCTCCTCACCCATCTCTTGATCACTTATAGTATATAATGTTTACAATCTTTGTGTGGCAAAGGTACTTGTACATAATACATCTCAGTTCCTTTTTTCATTCCTTTTTTCCCTTTCTTCCTCCCTCTCTCCATTTCTTGATCTCCTTCCCCTTTAAGAAAGATCTATCTCCCTACTTCCTATTATATACTTTATTTTGTTCTTTATACCTTAGGTTTCTCATGTAAGAGAAACCATGAAATATTCAATCTTGTATGTCTGATTTATTTCACTTAACATTATGGTCTCAACTTGCATTCACCTTCCAGCAAATGACTCTTGTACCTATTAAAATGAGATGCATAAGAATATATGCAAAAACGTGTAAAGCAGATATTTATGATAATACAATTAGAGACTGAAAAACTTGCTAATGTTATAGGAGTTTTCAAAATACTTTCTTTAATAATTGTAAGATTTCACTGAAAAAAATCAGTAGGGCTAGTGGATATAAATGATACAATTAACAAATTTTATTTGCTGAATATACAGAGAATAACATGTCCAAATTATTCAAATTGCACTATCTTCTAAGAAACAAAAAATGGGTATGAAACAATACATCTGGGCCATAAGGCATTTTTCTAAGACTTTTTCATGCAATTTGGGTTTTTATATACTATATTACCAAATAAAGTACAAATAAGCTAGAAAAATATAAAAATAACTAATAATTTGAGAATTTTTTTAAAAAAATTAAAGAATAAGGATGCCCTGTGGTTATCTTCTCCAGAAAGGAAAATCAGAACAACAATTAAATAGCTGCATCTCAAGGACAGTCCTTGAGACAGTGCAGTAGAACACAGCAAGGGAGAAACAGGAATCATGTAGTCACAGAGACCTAGTATGGGGCTTAGAAAGTAGAATGGAGGATGTTGGCAACTGTGACCCCAGTTTTCCATGTGGGGGACCTCACGTTGTGGGGGAATGAATGGGAGAGCATCAGTCATTCCTATCAGCATGGATGCTAGCAACTCTAACTGTAAGAGAGTTCCACAGATATCACAGGCTTGCTGCCCAGCTAGGAGCACTAACTGAAATCTTTACTGTAGCTTTGCTTCAAGAAAAAAAACTCACATTATCTCCTTTCAAGTACCAAAGCCCAGGCTACTGCAGCATGGTGCTGAATTGGAGGCAGAGCCATGTTACCAGCTAACCAGTGATCCAATGCTGCTACTCACCTTAAGTGGGTACTCCATAACCCCATGACCACCGCTGCCAAGGAAAATATGTAGCATACATTTCTGGCACCACTACTCTCATTGCTGCAGGGGTGTCCCACTGCTCCTGCTATGTGTACCACACCTGCCTGAACTGCAAGAGTACCTTCTTCCCAGTGTGGAACACAAAGACAGAAATATGCTCTGCCATACATCCCATGTCTGTAATCATTGCTTACAGCTGAAGAAGCTACAGAGAAACTACTATAGTATCTTACTGGAAAAAAAAAAAAACACTAAACAAATACCATTAGATTCATGTTCAGGAGAAAGTTATTCCCTACAACAACTACCTCATAGATAGTTGGTAGATAAAACTGATTCACCCAATGCACAAATCTCAGTGCAGAGAAATAAGACTGAAAAAACAGAGTAACATGTTGCCTCCATCAGAACACAGTAAATCCCTACCAATGGGCTTAAAAAGGGGTATTGAGGAAATGCCTGATGAAGAATTAAAAAGAATAATTCTAAGAAAACTCAGTGAAATTTAGGAGAACATGAACAGGAAAGTCAATAAAATTGGATAAATAATTCATAATATGAATGAGAAAGTTAACAGAAGAAATCATGAAATATTAACAAAAATATTACAAATGAATAACTCAAAAAGTCAAATAAAAGATAAATTTGAAAACATTAACAACAGACTAGATCAAGATGAAAAAAAAAAAGAAACTTGAAGACAGGTCTTCTGAAAAAATTCTCAGAACAGAACAAAGAAGGGAAAAATGAAGCAAAGAAAAAAGAATGTAGGCAGCTTCTGAGACCTCTGAAACTCCAATACATGAACAATTCCCTGAAGTTTGGGGATCCTAAAGGCAATGAGAAGGAAAAAAAAAACATAGAAAAATCTACTCAATAAAATAATAGCTGAAAAAGTCCCATCTTGACAAAGATAAAAATATCCAGATCTAGGAGGGCTGTAAGATCCCAAATAGAAATGACTGAACTAGATCCTCACCACAACAGAATCTAATCAAATTGTCAAAGGTCCAAAAACAAAAAATTCTGAAAATAGCAAGACAAAACCTCTAAACTGAATTTAAGGGAAGCCCCAAGAGTTTAAAATCTGATTTCTCAGCAGAGACTTCACAAACCGTGAAGGAATACAATGACATATTATAAGTTGTAGAGGGGAAAAAACTCACCTCCCAGCAAAGAGTACTATAGACAGTAAAGCTACCGTTCTCCCCTAAAATAAAAGAGAAAAGGCAGTGGGGAAAAAGACAGACTCTTTAATACATGATACTGGAAAAATGGGGTATCAATGGCAGAAGCTGAAACTTGACCTCTATATCTCATCCTATGCAAAAATCAACTCAAAGTGATGAAAGACCTAAATGTGAAACTTGAAACTACTAGAAAAAAATATAGACATTCAAAACCTTTGTATAGGCAGTGATTTTTATTGAGATCACAAGTATGTAGGTGACAAAAGCAAAAATAGACAAATGGGATTAAGAAACTAAGAAACTTTGCACAACCAAGGAAACAATCAGCAAAGTAAATAGACAACTACAAAATGGGGTTAAGTATCTGTGAACTGCTCATTTGACAAAGGATTAATATCCAGAAGATGGAAGGAATTTTTAAAAGCCTCAAAAAAATCTAATTTCAAAGTATGCAAATGATTTGAGTTGACATTTCTCAAAAAAGATATGCATCCTATCCCAATAAACAATAGGAAATGTAAATCAAAATCAGAATGGACTGCTGTTTTATCCAAGTTACAATGGCTATTATCAAAAGGTAAAAAATAATAAAGATGTATGAGGATATGGAGAAAAAGGAAATCTTATACTCTGTTGGAAGGAATGAAATTAGTAGAACCACCATGGAGAACAGTATGTAAGTTTCTCAGAAAACTGAAAATAGATCTCCTGTATTATCAAGGAATCCCACTTCTGGGTATATAGCCAAAGGAAGAAAAATCAGCATATCAAAGAAATATTAACACTCATGTGATTATGGAAGCATTATTTGTAATAGCCAAGATATAGAATCAATGCAGACTTCCATTAACAGCTGAATGGATAAATAAAATGAGATACATACATATGGTAGAACATTATTCAGCCATAAAAAATAAATGAAATACTATTATTTTCAGCAAAATGATGGAACTCGAAAATATTGTGTTCAATGAAAGAAGTTAGACACAGAAAGACAAATAACAGGTATTCTTTCTCATCTGTGGAAACTAAAAATGTTGATCTGAATTTGTCATACAGATTACTGGAGATTGGGAGGGCCAAGGGGTGTGAATATAGATGGATAATAGTTAGCAAAACACAGTTAAATAGAGGGAATACATTTTATTGTTTCATAGCACCGTGGAATGACCATAGTCCACAATAATATTATATATTTCATAAAGAACTCACAGAGAAAATTTTAATACCTCCAAAGAGAAAAGTATGATGAGATTGAAATAATTACCCTGATTTGAATGGTGTATGCTATATACATTTATTATAATATCACACCACATCCCTAAATATATACAATTAGTAATGTCAGTCAAAAATTTCTTAAATGATCATGCATTATTTTCAATGTACATAAGCCTTTTAAGTAACTGAAGCATCATTGGAATATAACTTAGAAAATTGTATAAATAATGAAAGCTGTATCTTAAAATGAAGGGACAAAACTAATATAGGACTTCAGAGGTAAGTATAAAGCCTTAAAATACTTAGTTAAAAGACTAAGAAATGATGAAAATTAATGAGCTAACTGTTCAGGTTAACAATACAGAAAAAAAATAAAAATGCACAAAAAACATAGAAGGAAATAAATAGTAAAGATCCAAAACAGTAAAATAGAAAATATAACAATGAAACCAAGATATCTTCTAAAATCACTAGTACAAATGTATAAATTTGAAAAATTAGGTCAAGAAAAATATAAAGTATAAAAGATATATGATAAGTTTCATATGATTACATATAAAAAATAAAACACAGATGTGAAGTAACTGTGAAAAACAAAACAGAAAGATTTATTTCAGGTCACGATTTCAGATTTTAGTCCATGGTCAACTGACTCCATTGTTTCTGGGTCTGAGACAGAAACATCATGGTAGAAGGGCCTAATGCACTTCATGTTGGCTAGAAAAAAAGAGAGAGGGAGACAGACAGAGAGAGAGACAGAGACAGAGGAGAGAGAGAGAACTAGGGTCCTGAGACAAAATATAACCTCCATAGCCAAGCCCCAAGTGATTCCTTCATGTAGCCCCTCTTCCTGTTTCTTCCACCTCCCAGCAGTGCCATCAGATGGAGATCAAGCCATCAACAAATGAGCTTTGGGGAGATTCTTAAGACTCAAACAATGGCATTTAAAGTTACGGATATAATTTCTAGATTTTTAAATTATTTTACTATTATTTCTATGTTATGTTATTAGCCTAACACAAACTATTAAAGTATAAGGTTAATATTTTCCTAACACATCAAAGAAAATTTACAATAACAAATTATAGAAAGAAGAAAAGAAATCACCCATACATCAAATAACTAAAATATAACCTCATTTTGGTATATGTCTTCTTAATCTATGTCTTGGGCATTAAGTTCATATTTAATTTCCATAAAGTTTTAATAACACTAGATATTTTGCTATATATACTGTATTTAAGATACTGTCATATTTATTTGTTAATGACAATTACAGCTTCTGTTATTATCTAGAATCTAACTTATTTTAACAAATCTTTTTTAAAAGCTTTGATTTCAATCATTTTGTTCTATTATTTTTAAAAAGCTATTTTTGCCATTGAATACCATATAAGTCATTACAAACTTGCGATATGAAGTTTAAAATTTCAATTAATTATAGTAAGTGAACAATAAACACTAATATTCTTATTGAAACAAACTAAAATATGAGATTAAAAACTTTGTTCAATGATATGTCCAACCTACAAAACCCTAAGATATATATTTTTCTCATTTTAGCATCATTGAATTTGTGTTATTTCTTATGATTAATAGAATCTCTAGTTTAATTGTACATTGCTTCCTAAAAGTATATGTAAAGACATATATTACAATCTAATATCAATGAAGAAGCATTTTAATGAATAAAGTGATGAACCATAAATTTTTAGAGCATTATATATGTCCCTGAGAGACAAGCAGAATGAAATTGTAACTAAAATGGTAAAGGTTTACATTAGTGAAAACAGAGCTTTAACATGAAAACAAACTTTCTTACTTATTATTCTATTAGAACATATGCCTATTACCTCTGGAGAATACATAAAATCACATTAAAATGTCAACAATTTTGAGTCATGGCTTAATTTAGAAGTGTTAGTGATTACCTATGAATATTTTCTTTATCTTAAGATAAAATGATTCAATAATGCAATTTTATTTATAAACATTTAGTATATTAAAGCTATACAAAGTCTTTATTGCCATTAAAGACTCATATAATATCTTTTTAATAGTAATTCAAGTTGCTCCTTGACTTTTTTAATAAAAATAAACATCCATATATTGTTTGGAAAAATTCCATTTCCCATTTCCTTCTTTTTAACAAAAATTTCATTAAAGAAAATCAGAACCATCATGTACAAAGGGAAAGAATACAACATTTGACTGATATGGGACAACTGAAAAACTGCAACTATTCAATGTAATAATTAATTCAATTGTATTCAATGTAATTAATTGCTCTTCAATTTCTTAAACAGTTTTCCTCAACTTTATTTAATAGTCTTGCTAATTTTCCAGTTGAAATAGTGTCAAGTTTTCAAGTATCTCAAAATCTCAAGGCAAGAAACCCTTATAAAAGTGATAGTAAAAGCTCATTTTCCTAGATAAGGAAGGTGACCTCAACAATGTCCTATTAGGACCAACTCCATCTAAAGATTTCTTAAGGATAGTTATTGAATCTGGTGTAAAAATCACAGTTCATTAGGGATGAACTAGATGAAATAGAACAGTAATATAGATGGTCCAGTATGGATAGAGGGCAAATAAACTGTGTTTATTTGTCAGATAAGTTCTTGTAAGGAAATCAGGGAAAAGCTGAGAAAGTAGAGGTAATGACTGTTCAAAGAGAATTAGGAAAGAATCATAAATACTACAGATATAGTTAAACATCAGTGTGCAAGTTCATGCAATTAGAAACAGGCAATTAAAAAGAAATATATCTATAGTCACAGATGTATCTAAGAGATAGATTAGATAGATACATAGATAGGAGATAAATAAAGGTAAAGATAGATACATCGTATATAGTCACAGACCTATGAGAACTCAAGTTAACAATCAACCATGGACTAACAGTCCCAGGTGTCCTCACCTGAAGACTAGAATGTAGGCATTCTTCCTATCGGTTCCAAATAGGAAATATGATGTCACAAAAACCACTAAAGAAATTCTAATATTAAGAAAAAAAAATTGAATGCTTCTCCTAAATGATCAAATCCCTTCAAGGGAAAAATGAACAAAGAAGCAAAACAAGAACCCAGTAAAGGTGCAGAGAGGCCTTGCACGCCCATGGTCAATTTGAGAATCAGTGCTTCTTTTATTCCCTATGCAGGAATAAGCTCAGAGCATTCCCCTGAATAGTAAATGTCCGGGGGCTATAAGAACTTAAAACTTCAAACAGTTGTGAAAGAAATTATGGAGTTTGAAATTCCCCAAAAATGAGTATGTGGGGAAAATAAAACAAGACATTTTAATCTAGGGCTTTGGGAAATTAGAACAAAAATGATAATAAAGGCTCATTTATCACCAAAATTAAATTTGGATTCTTCCCAATGAAAACTTTGGTAAAGAAAATAGAAATGCATCTACTATTGATCCAAATTAAGATGGGACTATCCAAAACTCGTTTAAAAGTCTAAAGCATGCTAAGAACTAATTGATGAATTTTTGTTTCTGTCGTAAAACTTGCAGATTTTGGTCTCTCTGGAAATTATCGTGTTGTACTCTTTTTAATACAAAGAGTTGGATTTTTCTCTCCTTCAATGTACAATGTTTTAATACAGCTGATCAGCAATTTTTCTATTTTAAGTGCACTACAGTTGACAGCCCACTACCTTCTCTTAGTCTTGATGGTCTGAACACAGCCCTCCACATTCTGACTGAATTCCAAAATATCCTATGTGTGCTAGTGCAGGAAGTCTCACACACTGGGATAAATGATGTTCTCTTACAGTTTCCTTCTCAAGTAAACCTTGAAAATGTTAATATGTCCTTTCACTTAAGTGATGCAGGTGGTCAAAGGAGGACATCTGCACAAACATTCAGCAGTGTCAGCTACCCGTGGCATGCACGATGACTAACACTGGGGGATCAAAAACAGGTAGAATCTCTGCCTTCAAAAATTTCACAGTGCAGTGGGAGGAATAAATGCACAGAAACTTACCATTAATGAGAGAAATGCTGTTGATACAAGAGTGCAAAAGGGAGCCTTAGCGAATACTAACAAATCATGCCTGTAAGGATCTTATTCAGCAGAAAAAGGAAACTAATCTGCGAATTCCCTGTGTGGGCTAAATTCTAATGCCATTCATAATTACCACAAACAAAATCCAGAATTGTATTATTTTATAGTGTGTGAAGTCAAAAGGCCAAAATTGTTCTTGTTGAACTAAAATCAAGGTGTTTTTAGCACCGATTTCTCCAGAGATTCTGAGGGAAGACTCCTCATTGTCTTTCACAGCTTGTAAAGGTCATCTGCATTACTTATCTTTGTGGCTCTTTCTTAGCCTTCAAAGCCACAGTGTAATTTGGTTCTTCAAACCTAGCTCCTATCTCTGCTTTCATCTTCCCATCTTTTCTATCTTTCCTGCTTCCATCCCTCCTGTCAGGACCCCTATGATCACATTAGCTCATCTGGTTAATCTAGCAGACTCTCCACTCTCAATATCATTCAGTTAATACATATTTAAAACCCCTTTTGCTAAGTGAGATAACATACTCACAGGTTTCATAGATTTGGATGTGGATATCATGAGGGGAGGATAATTTTACCAAGCACTGCTACTAAATGAACTAAGGAAGGAAGAAGAAAGTTTGTTTTAGTAGATATTATCAACTGAATCATGATCCACCCTGCACACACTGAACAACAACAATAAAATCCTGTGTTGAATCTCTCACCTCAATGTGACTGTGTTTTGAGAGATGTTTTTTTGGATGTAATTAAGGTAAGTAAGGTCATAACAGTGAAGTCCTAATTCAAATAAATCAGTGTCTTTATTAAAAAAATTCTTCGCTCTTTCTCTCTCTCCCTCTCCTTACCTTCTCTCCTTCCTCTCTCCCTTTCATTCTCTCATAAACACATATATGCACCCCCTCCTACAAAAAAAGACCATATAAGGTACAGTGAAAAGGTAGCTGCTTACCAGCCATTAAGAGAGCAAATCTGCCAGCACATTAATCTGGGACTTCTCTACCTTCTGAAAGATAAGAAAATAAATTTATGCTGTTTAAGTTACCCACTCTATGGCATTTGGTTCTGGGAGCCTGAGCAGACTAATACAGAAGATGATAATGAAATATTTCCTAGGAGATTTTAACGTGTTAATACAAGTACAGACTTTAAGTGACAAATCTAAACTGTAAATGTAGATTTGAAATTTAACAGCTTAAACTAGTAGTTGGTAGTGATGAAAAACATTAACCTGAGATAGTAAGTATACTAAAAAGAAAATATAGCTGGGAACAGAGCCATACATTTCTGGTAACACCACTATCCAAATCTCCAAATGCTCAGCAGATGGTTGAATGAGTTCTAAGTTTTACTTGTACTGTGTGTATAGCTGAAGGGCAGGTGGAACTGGTGGTACTAATCACAGGAACTAGTACCGTAGCGACAGCATTATGTGTTTTATGTACCTTTACCTCCTATGACTGCAAAATAGTTTTTTTATAGACAAAGAAAACCAAGACTCAAAAACAGTGAGTCATTTTCTTGGGTCACAGAGATGTTTTCCTTAGATTTGATTTCTAACATGATTCTTCTGATAACAGAATGAAAAAAATCGATTCTGATAGATATCAAGCAGAGCTGGCTTTGAAATGCAAACCTTCTTCAGTCTGAAGAGGAGAACTTTCAATATGCCTTCAGGCAAGAAAAGAAGTTGGCAGAAGAGGTCATCTGTTAAAGGCTGATACACTAGTTAAAAAAGGTGTTATAGGGGTGGAGGTATCTGTAAGGTTAACAAGTTGAAACATTATTAAGAGTATTCAATAAGTAAGTAATGTTATTACTTTATTTACTGGACATTATTATTTCAGAAGTAGAAAACATTAATCTCCTTGAAACAGTGCTGTATTTGGGAGTATGTTTACCAGGAAAGAATCAAAACCTGCCCAAATAGAAAATGGAGACCCTCTAATGTTTGAAATATGCTGTGGGGGGAACATGATAATATGGTCAACTTCGTCACTAAAGAAAATGTTAACCTCACCTTTTAGCCTTCAAAAATCCTGTTTTGTAATTTAGATTTTCTGGACCCAGCAATGAAAGATACTGGCAGTGACATATTTGTTATATCTTCCATGATGTCAAGGTAATTTTAAAAGACTAATGGAATTTTCCTAAGACTCAAATACATAAAGTATTGATATTTATATATTACTCTATACCTTTCAAGAAGTAGACAGGTAATAACTATTTTACCCATCCACAATGTTGCAGGAGCAAAAGAAAGCAAACTGACTTCCTCTAAAGCCATAAAACAAATTAGTGGTGAACCAGAAATAGAGTCTTTAATGTCCAAGATCCTGTCTGGCCTTTGTGTTAGCCCACTCCTGGTATTGACCAGACTTGTGAAGCAAAACAAACACTGCATTTTGTTGAACTTTCAGTAAAGATAAATCAGAAGCATTAAAATATCAGTTAACTGGTGTTTAACTGTTTTCTTTAAAAGTTGGGTTTTTAATATGCAGGTGTGCTATGTATGATCAGAAAGAACAGAATTAGTGATAAGGATGCTAGTAGTCTATCCCTGAATGACAGGCATTGAGTGAAGAATGCTGGATAGGTGATTCTCTTGGTAATATTAATAATAATAGAATTTACTTAGGTCTTCAGACACTAATATAACCCTCTAGAAAGGAATTAAAAATCTGACATTATGTGTTGTTCCTCTATTCCTCTTCCTTTTAACTCCTTTATATAACACTTAGCATTTTTGTACTGCTTTTGCACTCAGAAAGCAGATTGTGTGAAGTTAAGTTTGTAATAAACAATAAAACCAAAGACAAAAGATTTGGGGCTATTTCCTAACTCTATACAATGAAAGAAAGCAAGATATTATGTACATTTTAAAAGTGCTTCCATACTGAAAAATTCTCTAAACTCTATGTCTACTCTAAGACACACTAAGTTTGAACCTAGACTTATTTTCTCCTCATTCATATTTTATTTATGCAACACAAATATTATAATTTTATTAGGTATCAGGTACAAATAGAGACAATCAGGGAAATATCTTCAAAATGTATAGTTGACTAGATGGGGTTATAGTGAAAGGCTGAAGTGGAGAGATAGCTAACAAATGAGTCAGTGAAATGAATTTCAAAATGATCTCAAACAGTTAAATGGGCTATGCAGTGATTACCCTAGTACTCTTAAGCCAGAGTTCACTAGGAGCAAACTATAGTTTAAAAAAGTTGTATTTACTGCTCACATAAGAAAACAGAAACAAAAACATTATGTGCAACTATAGTGTGTATCAGTAAGAAGATTTCAAAAGAACCTTAGAAGGATTTGATTTTGGTTGATAAGTCAAGACAGTAGAGCAACAGGGATAAGATGCCATCAAACAGCAAAGGCAACTCAGTAATTCAGTGTCTGGGTTTTAAATGTTATTTTTAACTTACATATAATCAGATATTTTGTGGCCTATACTGCAATACCATCATATGTGGGTATATTGTAGAATGCTTCAATGAAGGTAATTTTAAAAATCTATCACCTCATATAGTTATGTTTTTTAAAACCAGTTAAAACCAATTCTGAACATTTTCTTCCTATTTTCCAATATCTGTTACACTTTCAGTTTTTCACACCAGAGAGGTAGTGCAGTATTTACATATGTGTATACTTACATCATTAAATTATTTTTTTTTGTTTTTGTTTTGTTTTGTTTTTGAGACAGCCTCAATTTATAGTGCCGTGTTCCCTTGAGCTCACTAAGTAGCTCAAACTGGCCTTGAAATTGTAGTGAGCCTCCCAAGTGCTGGGATTACAGGTGTGCCAGGGGACTAGGGAGGGGGAAGGGGGAAGAAAATAAGGCAAAAGAAAAAATGAGAAAAGAAGGAAAACACTGAAACAAAGCTTTTGTAAATAAGGAAGATAAAGGGCAGGTAGGAAAATGTGTGGAAAAAAGAATTAAATTATATCATCTACAGGTACAAATTCCATATGATGAATGTAATCATTGTGTATACCAAAAATGTGCTGATAAACATAATTAATAAAAAAAAATTTTAAAAAGACTATCCTGGTGCTATGGATGTAGCTCAGAAGGAGGGTGCTTGGGTAATATGCACTACACCCTGGACTTGAATCCCCAAAAAACCATTTAGCAATTTTAAAATATACAATGTATGTTTATTTATTGTAGTCACTAAACAGTATAATGCATCACTGAAGTGTATTCTTTCAGTCTAAATGAAACTGTATACTTTGACCAACCTCTCCCCTTCTTATTAACCTACCTCTGATAACCACCATTCTATTCTCTACTTCTATTAGTTTAACTTTTTAGATTCTACATGTAAGTGGTGTTATGTAGTGTTTGTCTTTCTATGAATGGATTAATTGACTTAACATTATATCCTCAAGTTCATTCATATTGTCCCAAATTACAGAATTTTCTTCTTAAACACTCAGTAGTATTCCTTTATAGATAGATTATTCTTTCTTTTTCTTTTTCTTTTTCTTTCTTTCTTTTTTCTTTTTCTTTCACTTTTATGTACTTTTCTGAAAATGTCCACCTTTTATGTAATAATTTCATAAATATTATCAAAAAGTTTCATGAAGTCAATTATAATATAAAGAAAATGCTGCTAAATACAGGAAAAATATCAAGTGGCCACCTAGTAATTTATATACTGTTAGTAGACTATAAAAGAACCTCTGCTTGGAGAAAAACACAGAAATGTTTTTCTCTTAGCATATTTTTTTGCAAATTAACATAGCTAAGTATTAGATGTAAATATTGCTTCTATAATATCCAGGCTCAGTAAGTTAGAAAGTGATAGACGTTGATCTATAGTGGTCTTGTGTGTATCATTTTTATAGTGGCTGTTCTTTGTATCTCAACATGTCTATGACTCAGCACTGTCTAACAGTATCAGTTTTATACCGCTTTGAAATGTAAAACCTTCCTATATTTTCTTTACCCGTTTATTCTATGATTAGCACCTACTTTATTTCCCTATCTTAGCTACTGTGAACAATGGTTCAATGAATATGTGCGTGAAAATACCTCTTCAGCATACTGATTTTAATTGTTTTGGGGTTGTTGGATCATATTGTAAATTTATTTTTAGTTTTCTGTGGATCTGTTTGCCATAATAGCTGTTTCCCCCTGCCAACAGTACACAAGAGTTTCTTTTCTCCGTGTCCTCCCTAAAATTTGCCTCTTTTCACTTTTTCATAACCACCATTCTGACAGGTATGCGGTGATCTCAGACATTAGTCATAATGAGCATTTGTTCATGTATCTGTTAGTCATTTTTATTTAGTCTTTCAAAATGTCTTTTTAAGTCTTTTGTCCATTTTTAGTTGAATTCTTTGTTTTGTTGCTATTGAGTTTCTTGAGTTCCTCATATAATTTGAACTTTAGCTCCCTGTTAGATCTTTGGTTTGCAAATATTTTCCCCCAATCCATGGGTTGTCTCTTGGCTCAATTGCTTCTGCGGCAGTGGAGTACTTCAAGATATTTCTGGGTTCTCTGTTCTGTTTCACTGGTCTATTTATATGTTTAAAATCTGCTTTTCTGATTCTTACAGCTTTGTATTGTAGTTTGAAGTGAATCTAATGCTTCCAGCTTTGTTCTGTCTGCCCAAGGCTGTTTTTTGTTATGCTGGCTTTTGTCATCTGTAACAATTTTAGATTTTTTCCCTATTTCTTTGAAAAATGACCTTGGAATTTGGTACAGATTAAACTGAATCTGTAGATTGCTTTGGGTTATGTGGTCATTTTAACAATATTTTTCCAGTCCATGAACACAAGGTACCTTCCTATTTTTTTGTGCCAGCCAGTATGTCTTTCATTAATATTTGATAGTTTTAGTGCATAGGTATTTTACATCCTTGTTTAAATTTATTCCTTCATACTACACTTTATTATATTGCATTTTATGCTCTCTTGAATGGAATTTATTTTTAAAATTTGTTTTATAAGTAGAAAGAAGATTCCACTTTCATTCTTCTGCATGTCTCTTAAGTGAACTTGCTCTGAAGTTTTTTTCAGTTCCACTGTTTACCTATTGATTTTCTGTCTGTAAGATTCACCTCTCATTGAAGGTGGAGTACTAACGTCCCTTACTATTATTACACTGCAATCTATCTCACTTCTCAGATCTGTCAGTATTTGCTTTATATGTATTATACATTTATTATGTCCTCTTGATGAGCTGACCCCTTCATCATTATATGTGATGTACTTTGACTCTTTTTTTTTACTGTTTGTGACTTAGACATTTTGTGTGGATTAAATATAATCATCCTTGCTAATTTTTATTATAATTTGCCTCATGTTCTAATCGTTCACTTTTGTCTATGTGTCCGTAAGACTGAAATGAGTACATTTAACAGCATATTGTTGTGTTATTTTTTAATTTTTTAATCTATTTGGTTATTCTGAGTGTTTTGGATGTAGAATGTAACACATTTACATATAAAGTAATTATTGTTAAGGTCTTATAGACATTTTGTTAATTTTGTGTTATTGATTGCTTTATATTACATTTGTTTATTCTAATGCTGTTGTATTTTTGTGATATTTATTATATTTTTAGTTCTGTGCTTTTATATTTAGTAGTTTTTTCTTACCATGAGACTTACATATATCTCTTACTGTAATAGGATATATTTATAATACCCTCATGTAAACTGAGAGTATATAACCTCGATCATATAGTTTCTGCATTATATGTATCATAATTTTGCTATTGCTTTTATACTTTATAGCACCATCTGTTAAGTAATTCATTATTGTCATGATTATTTTAATACTAGAGTTGTAACTCTTTTACTTAAATTTCACCTCTTATCCTGGAGTTAACATTGTATACTACAGTATACTCTTAGAGGTAAGAGTGATTTACACACCATCTCTGCAGTATTGGAATATTCTGAATTTGACTCTATTTACTGGTATTTTATGCTTTTATGTTTTTTCACATTGCTGCTTGTCATCCTTCCTGTTCTTGCAACTTAAAGAATTCCTTCAGTATTTTTGTAAGACTGGTCTCATGAAGATAAACTCCCTGATCATTCCTTGTCCTGGAATGCTCGTCTCTCTATGTAATTTCTGAGGGACACTATTGGGAAGTATAATATTCTTGGTTGGCATTTTTTTCTTTTATCACTTGGAATCTCTCAAGATTGGAAAGTTTTCAGTGTTTCTTTAAATAAGCTTTCTTCCCCTTTATCTCTTTTCCTTCTGGTATGCCTATAATGTATATATTCATATGTTTGCCTCCTTAATTTTATTTCCTTTCATACTTATCTATACTTTTACTCCTTTTCAAACATTATTTTTATTTTTGTTCTTCTAATTGGCTAATTTCAAATGATCTGTCTTAATATTCACAAATTCCTTCTTCTGCATGATCAGATCTACTGTTAGACCATTCTATTAAGTTTTTCGGTTCTGTCATTTTATTCTTCGATTCTAATTTCTGATTGGTTCATTTTTATCGTTAGTGTCTTGTATTAAACTTCTCATCTTTTTTATGCATTGGTTTACTAATTTTACTTGGTTTTCTATCTCTTATATTCATTTCTCCTTTAAGATGATTATTTTGAACTTTTTTCAGGCAATTCATATTAACTTCATGTCATTGCAAATGGTTATTGGAGATTCTTTACTTTCTTTCTGTATTATAATGTCCTAGTTCTTTGTTATTTGTGTATCCTTGCATTGAAATACATGCATTTGAGGAAACAAACTCCTCTTTCAGTCTTTCCAGACTGGTTTTCACAATTTAGACTCTGGGTTTCCAGACTGACAGCATTCCTTCTGAAATCATAGTTGAGGAGAGTGAGATCTGAGTCTCACAGCTAACACAGATTCTACAGTGAAGATCACAATTAGTGGGTCTGATACTTGCAGTTCTAACAAACATGAGTCCATTTGTTCCCTGGATACATTGAGACCTTGATCTGGGAGCTGGTGCTGGGATGATGAGGGCCTGCTTTGACCAATCTCTTACCACACATCCTAGTATGTGTATGGATTCCTCCAGCTCTTTAGAAGGACTTCTACCTTGTTGAATAGGACCCTGACCTAATCATATTGTGCTGGTTAAAGACTGAAATGATTTTGAACTGAGATGCAAGATTGTTCTATATCTATAAGCAAGACTGAGAATTTCAGGCCCTATTTCCAGGAAAACAGATAGTTATACCTCCCAGTGATTTCCTGGGTGAGCAAGCCTACTCTCAGACTGAGATTCAGAAGGGCTAGAGCCAATATGTAAGGTCATTACAAGACCCACAGAGACACCAGTCTCAATATCAACTTTCAGGGTCAATGCTGGATATTCCGTCCTCCACCCCTCTCTTTAGATAGGCTGAACCAATCTCTCCAGAAAACAGTGGTCAGAACCAAAATTCAGATCTATCTGAGAACCCTAAATGAGGTGAAGTTTGGCAAGCCTGCCAGGTAAACCTAAACAGACACATCTATCGCTACCCTGGCTTTGGAGAGCCGCTCCAAGGCCATAGCTATGAATAACTGAAGCAGGTTCAGAGCTGTTTTATAATCTGTGGGACCAATATTGATAAAATGGCGTTGGTATTTCAGAATCCCAGAAAATCCCTGTGTGAGCCAGATTGTTTCCAGACTACAGTTGAAAGACACTGTAGCTGAACTCTAGGGCCCTTTAGGATCTATTGTAGAATAGAGGCCAACAAGCCTGCCTTAGGGCATTTCCCTTCAGTTCCCTATACTGGCAGGATAACTCCAGGGCTACAGTAGAAAAGGGGCTAGTCCCTACCCAAAAACCCTTTAGGATCTTCTACAGAGCAGAGATCATTAAGTTTGTCCTTATTAGCACAGGCAAGTGATTCTTCCCTTGGGACCTAGTACTAACATAGTTAAACTGGGACTGCAACAAAGGTGGCATAGACCAAAATGACAGATCTTTCAGGACCACCATCAGGATCAGTATCAACAGACATGCAAGCCAGTCTCTAAAGCACAGTGTTCATGATTTCTCCTAGACTTTTTGGTTGTGGATTTTGTTTGTAGGCTCAAGACCAAACACATCTATAGTCAAGCCGTTTGTGGAATGAGGTAATTTTGGGGTCTGATACCACAGCTACAATCAGTGGATCTGTCATCTGGGTACAGATCTGCATTTAAAAAGAGTTCTAGGTCTTATGTTCTTACAGCCTCCTGCCTAAATCCAAACTGAAGAGACTTTTGTCCCCAAATGAGTGCAAAACTCTCTTTTTGTTGAGGGGGAATATGAGTAGGTAGAATATGGCTTATTCTACCAACTTGGTATTATTATCCTCTAGATGTTTCTTAGTGGTCTCCGATCCACCCTGTTGGTCCTAGAGTTGGTTATGGGCTTACTTGAACATACAACACTTTTGCTTTGGACACAAATGACACAATATTTGTCAATCATATATATCACAGTCAAAGGGAGAAAGACACTGCACATCATTCAGGGCCACGTGGAAGTTAAACTTGAAAACAGAGTAAACAACCCGGGCTATAGGAAGCATGCTTTGTGGTATCAAGAAGGAGGAATCATACTAATTCCCTGTGTGAATCATTCCCCAGGCTGTCATAACTACTTAGGGATCAGGATTCCCTGCACCCAATCTGTTGGATAAGAAGGGTTATTTGGCTAGGATATCTTACTTGCAGGAGCAGACTGGAGAGGAGAACTTACAATAGATCTATGTGAGTCCTTGTGAGGTTCCTCCAGCTAAATATTGAGCGTTCATTTAAGGATTTACACCATAGTATCTAAGTAAATCTTAGATACTGGAAAAGTAGACTAAAATAAGAATAAAAATATTAATTTTTTTCTTAAGTAGCATTCAGACAGAGATGTATATTATTTGGGGTGGCACAGTGACCTTACCTCTGTCTGGGCTTGGATAAAATTATGAATTGGCCCTAATTTATCTCATTTGATCATGACTTCAGAATAGCTTTGTCTGAGGTTAGTATTATATCTAATATGAGAACAAAATAGCCTAACTCTGACAGCCAGTCCAGCTTCTCAAAGTTAGAGCATCTTTCTTTCTCTTTTCTTTTCTTTTCTTTTCTTTTCTTTTCTTTTCTTTTCTTTTCTTTTTTTTCTTTTCTTGTCTTTCAAGCTGGACAGGCTGGGTGGTAGGAAGATAAGCTAGTGGTAGGTAGTTTCCATGGAAAGAACTGTGGAAATTTTCTTTTGGAGACACAGCAAAACTCAGCCTTGACTGCTAATAAGATCTATTAGGATCTATCTCAGAACTGTGGGAGGCAGCTCATTGGTAGAGTCCTTTTCTAGCATGTATGAAGCCCTAGCCTAGCACCACAAAAGAAAAAAATCCACATGAAGAATGACTGCAGAGGATGTAGATAGGGAAAGAGAGGAGAAAAGACAACTTGTAGTGGATACTAGTACTCTTGGATGGAAACCCTAAGTGTGATGAAAGAAATATGTTGGGTTAACAGACATGAGTATTTTTAAGGTCAAGAGGATGGATCTTTGCTTTCTGACACTTCAGGAGTTGGAGGTAGGGAAGAATCAAACTCAGAAAATAGGGAGTAAAGTTTTGGAAATCCATGCTTCAGGTAGTACCTTACTGCCACTCACCCTGTCCTCACAGTTTTAGTTCAATTATATAGGCTCTACATGAAAAATGCAATACTAGTTGATATTTTAATGTGGTCCTGTATATTTTACAGCACACTTTCTTGTCCAGAAAGGTTTTACCACTGTCTAGGTAGACAACTGAGGCTGTTAGCTAGTGAATGCACTATCAGTGGCAGAAGATCAATTACCCAAGATATAATTTTCTTTTCTCTCTTGAAGTTACATAGATGGTAGTCATTTTTTCCAGACCATCTAGTATACAACATGTTTGAGCTCTATTTCCATTGCCATTTAAATAGTGAAAGGTTCATGGTACATGATTTTATCATCCCATTCACCTGTCCATATCCAGCTCTACAGAAGAGTTGGTTTGAAGATATTACTAATGGGAAATTTAGCATATTAACACAAGAAAAGATTAATAGCCCAGCCAACAGGGAATTGTGGTTACAAGGAAGAACTCTAAAGCTAGGTAAACTAGATTCGAAGGTGAGCTCTTCCACTTACTAGACAATGTGACTGTATACTCAACAAGTTCACTGTAAACAAGTTACTTGATAAGCACTGTGTAAGCTCTAGCATTGTAATAATGATTGCAACTATGTATTGTGAAGGAGATAAAGTACTTAACACCATATTCCTGTAAACCAAGTTATACACAGGACCTCTAATAACATAATGTATCAGTCTTGGGCAGTGTCTGGAATTTTACATTTAACTTAAAATATGTGTTCTTTCTTCCTGATATATTTGATACATCCATGCCTACTGAGGATAGATGTGAATAAATTCTGTGACTTAGCTTTTTGGACTTAGCCAAAAGAATGCACTAGGAATCTCAGGTCTTTAATTGAAGCGGTCCTGTTTAGTGCCAATGAAATAAGTGTGATAACAGCTAGATCTTGCAAATCTTTACATGAATAAAACATCTGCCTAGTGTTAATGAGATACATGAAATTTAGACAACAGATACTCAAAGAAAATTACCACTATGTCTATCTTGATAAAATGCCAACAGAGTCCTTATTTCATTATATTCAAAAACTTATTTGACTTCACATGAAATGTGAATAGAAAAATCATATGGATCGTGGGTTCATGCCAGATATTGGGTTACAAAATATTACCAGGTCTTTACAAATTATAGCAAATTTTTAAGACAAATAAAATGAAAGAAGAAGTAAAGCATAAATATTCATATTGTTTTGGATATTCATTAGAAAAAAACAGTGATTAATGAATGAGTTTCAAGTATCTTAATAGGATTAGAGATATTGGACATGAGTTTAAATTATACAGACAACATTTTTCTCTAGCTCTAGAATCTTAGTAGAAAAATGCTGAAACATTCTATTCTCATTCTTTATTGCAGAGTGAATTTTTTAAAAGCTCATGAGCATTACTACAAACAGAATTTAAAATCTAAGCTTTATTCTTCAGTGAACTACAAACATCTAGTTCCTAATGAGTTGGGAGCATTATTAAGTTTAAAGTATTATTCTTGGCTTTTAATAGTGAAGTATAGCCTTTTAACATTGTTAGCCCAGCAAATCTATGCCAGATTTGTAAAACCCACAGATCTTATGCACTGAAATATAGTGGCAATAGTCCTGTCAGACTGTTTTCCATTTCCAATGAACATTTGTAAAAATATTTTTTAAAGCAAACTTTTTAATTATTTATTTTCTAGTTATCTTTACACAAAGAAAACTTGGTACCTTTACCAAAAGATAGTTGCTATTCATGTATGGTCAGCATTTAGTTGACTATGATGAATTGAGTCAAACAAAGTATAAAAAATTAATATCTATGGCACAGAAAAATTTTGATACTCTATATTTAAACTTACAGTATACCCAACAATAGACTATAGCTGATAACTAATAAACAACTGGACAATGTTTAATTTTCATTATTTTTATCTTTCAAAAATTTAAATAGATTAACTTTATAAAAAGCACTTCACCATTTACAAGTCTTGCACATAAGCAGTATTCTGATGTTTGATTGTCCCAATATCTTTGCAAGAAAACAGCATGATAGAATTATGGAAAGCCTTATTTTGCTCACCTTATATATGAAAAGAAAAAAGAGGATCAAATATCATGTCTTAAGTAAATACAGATGATTGGTCCTGAAAAATAAGGAGTCTGAAATTTCAGGCTTTTTTGAATGTACAGCATTGCGCTGAGGGGCATATGACCGCTCTCTCACATTAATCCCTCTTATCTCATTGCTCCTCTGTATCCCCATCATTCCATTTATTGTTGCTGATCCTTGAAGATTTGCCTTCACTTTTTCCACTCCCTCCAGGGACTGTTCTTTGACTCTGTCTACTTCTGTCTCACTCATTGTTCTTAGGCCAGCATGAGTTCTGTGACATTCAGGAAGTTTTTCAGACCCTACTGTTCTTAGCAAATGCAGCATTTATAGTGATTGATTCTGAAGCATTTCATTTATGTTCATCTAAAATTTCCCACTCAGCTGTAAGCTCAGGAGAACAGAGATGAAGTTTTATGCTTCTTGGAAATTCAGAGCAAGTTAACACTATAACATATACATACTAAATTGTTGCTAAATACATATTTGGTTATTGTTTATACTCAATGAAGCTAGGACAAAACATAACTTATTATATGTATACATATATGGCTTATAATTTACCCTGAATAATCACTTACATTGTTGAGTTTTTGGTTTTTTGACATGTCCATACATTAATTGGCCCTACCATCAATTTTAAATGGCAAATGAACCCATACATTATGACCTGGGGAACAAAATCACCTATATCTGATAGATGCCCTGTATAATTCAGACATTTTATTTGTAATAGAATTGAGAACAGGAACAGAAAATGTTTTGTAGTGATTGCTTTCCCATAGAATTACATTAGTTTTTGTTTTGAAATTCTGTACCATCATTTTTTTTTATTTTGTTGTTTTCTTTTTAAAATAAAAAAGAAATTACAATAGTATTACTGACTCTGTTAATCATAACTTCTTAACAAATCAGAGATATCATTCAATGGTAGCTCCTATGATAATAGCGTATGAAAGTGCATTCTATAATTAATGAATAATGACATGGTAATTGTTTTAGTTACTCTTCTCTGATGTCTTGCTGAGACAAAATACCTGACAATGTTAAAGGAGGATAGGTTTATTTGACACACTGTTTACAGGAGTTTAGTCTATCTTTGGCTGAGTCCAAGGCAGGGTGACAGGACAGATAAGCCTCACAAAGGAGAAACAGTTCGTGGCAGAAAGCAGGTAGTAAAGCAACAAGGGACAATCACAGCTTTTTCTATCCTTCATATTTTATCCAAGCTACTTAGGGCAAGTAGCACTTACAGCCATAATCCTCAAAACGCTTGATCCCAGCATTGCACACTGTAGATCCGTGAATCAGTCCCAGCGTTACACATTCTAGATTCAGCCCCTTCTGAAAAAGCCTCACCTATGACTGCATCTAGACACAAGCCATAATAGTAATGAGTAAATGCTGTTGATCAAGCATATTGCCCACACAAAATTGATTTTTTAGAAAAAAATATTTTTAGAAAAAAATATTCTTGCAAAAATTAAAAAGTTGAGAGTCACATTCTTATTTTTTAAGTAACAATTACAATTTGATTTTTTTTTAAATACAAGTATTCTATTTAAACACATAACTGTTTTTTTTTTTTTTTCATAATAAAGGTGAATTTGGAGAAGTCTGTAGTGGGCGTTTGAAGACACCAGGGAAAAGAGAAATTCCAGTTGCCATTAAAACTTTGAAAGGTGGCCACATGGATCGGCAAAGAAGAGATTTTCTAAGAGAAGCAAGCATCATGGGTCAATTTGATCACCCAAACATAATTCGCCTAGAAGGTGTAGTCACAAAAAGTAAGTTTCTAATTTTCTTATTTCTTTATGCATAGATCAGAATTTATTTAAAAATTTAATAACAATACCACAATCATCAAAGGAATGACTTTGTTAAGATATTGTTTTCTGAAACTACCCCTCAGAGTCTTGATTTTAAGCTATGACTTTATCAGAGTTTGCATTGGTTGCCAAATAGCTTTGAAATGGTGTTACCTATAAATCACTGCTAATTCAATTGAAGTCAGGAAGTCAAGAATAAAGTGTTACTTTTTTTCTAAATATCAATGAAATGAAAAGAATAGTTTCACTATGTTGGGTCATTCAGGTTAAATATTACTGTTTAGAAACAAATTTTATACACAAACATAAATGCTTCATCTGGAGTAAGACATTTCAACAAAAAGAATTCAGCATAAAACCATCTACATAAATACCATTAAAAATAAATTATAATTTATAAAAAATAAAAAATTATAACTTCCAAATCAAAAATCCTACTCTCACAGACATTGAGAAAAAAAATCATTCTTTTGAAAGGAAGTTTCTAAAAAATTGATCTGTTTGCACTCTCACTGCTTTAGTGTCCACTTTGTGTGCTTCAGTCCTGTAACTTGAATAACTATTTCTAAAAGAACAATATGTACTATATCAACTAGTGATTTCTTACTGTTTATCTTCTTTTCTTGAAATTCTGTAATATTTCTACCTTTTTCCTGTTTTTTTTTCTCTTTAAATAAAAAAATATGAAAAAATTGAGTATTAATCATATAGTATTCTAAAAATATAGATTGCTGTACAGTTACTTTTATTTGACTAGTGATAAGATATGAAATATAACAATATTTCTTCTATTTTATTTAATAACAAATTAAATGTATAAAACCCAAAACAAAATGGAATTTAAAATCTGATAAAAAATAATTAAGATATCTGAGAGAAATTTTTTTTTATAAAACTAAAATTTCTAAACACCATTTGTAGAAAGTTGAAATTTTATGTCACATTTGGAAGCAGGGAAGTATAAAAGTCACTAAAAACATGCACTTGAATGTGTCTGAAACTCCTAATTCCTTCTCAGAAGGCCTTGTCCAATGTGCAGCCATGAGGAGCCCACAGCCATGGTTGTTTCAAAGGCAAGAAATAGTTCTCTTGATGACAGGGGTACTGTGGCCTCAGTGGGACTTCTCAGGATTCATGCCCAGTGTGAGTTTTATCTCACACTGACTTTGAGTTTCTATGTGTGACCAAACTGGCCAATGGGACATTAGCAAGTATGACACGGGCGGAGACATTTTACATATATGCACACCGCAGCTTGTCCTGCAATGCTACTTCTGCCTGGAATGCAGATTCCATGCTGAGTGAAGGCAGTCCATGTCACAAGGCAACAGCAGTACTGCAAAGAGATCTGAGGTACTCTGGTCAGCAACCCTAGCTGAGCTCCCAGTAGAGAGCACTGATGGCACTCTTGCACATGAGCCCTCTCAGGTGTTGCGGCCACCTTTAATCCCGACCATCACCACCAGCAGATGAATGCAGCTGTCACAAAGAAACCATCCACCTCAGGCTAGCCAACCCATAGAATCATAGAACAGAATAAAGTGGTATTTTAAGCCATTAAATTTGGATGGTTTGTTTGTTATACAGCAATAGAAAACAAACAGATGAATCCCAATTAGAATTCTTCTACTGTCACTTAAGATTTATGCAACTTTGTATAATTTAACATCTCTATTCTTTACTTTCATATCTATAATATGGGATCAAAATAACCCTCTATGTCATTCACTGAAGCATTGCAGTTCTCTTTTTTACCATACAACAAAGAAATGATATAAGAATTAAATTTATAAATGTATAAACCATTTAGTGTCATATGTGGCTGACAGTATGCTACGTTAAGTGATAGCCATTACTGATAACTGTCTATGCCACACATGTGACATGTATCTTTACTGTTTTATCCTCACAGAAACTTTTCTGAATAAAATATCCATATTTTAATGATAAGAAATTGAGATTCAAACAGATTAACTGGTTTAGGACTTCTAACCCAAAATGGCACTGATTGGTGGTTCAAACTGAAGTCCCTCCTACTGGAAAATCCATGCTTTCTTTCTTTTCTTTTTCTTTCTGTTATATCATGGTGAATCAGTTTCATATTTTATCTTATCTGAATTAAATCATAGTAAACAACAATCTGAATGAAAAATAGAATGATGTTTTTCAAAGTAGTAAAAATAGTGAAATCAGAAAATGTAATTTTAGGAAATGTCTATTTCATAATACCTACTAAAATGTAAATGAGAGAAAGTGAGACAGAGAGTGGAAAGAGATATTAATTATTTATTTTACATTTTCTAATTTTCTTCTCTTTAATTTAGCTGGAGAAGTTTAAATTACTTCTGTCTTACATCTCAATGGCAAATTAAATGCATTATTAAATTGAGTTACTTTTACTGAGTATTTAAAATAATTTAAACATGATAAATCCATTTATGCTTATTTATGTATGAATTATCTGGAAATAAATGTCCAACAATAAATTACATGGTTTAAAAGATTTTTAATTTTTTCTTTGATAAGTCAAATTATACATTATTTCCATGTATTTTTGTTTTTAGTCTCGTAAAAAGAAAAAAATGATATGTGGCCTTATGAAATAGAGGGAGTTATGTCCTAAATCAATTGGACACATTTAATAAGATATTCCATAACATTTGTTTTCCATGTTGAAATGGTTTATTGTGCATAAATATCCAATCAATAAAACATAGTAGTTACTTTACATCTCTAACAATCTCACCCAAGAATTAGACCAGTGACCTCTGTCTACCCAAATTTGTATTATTCAAAAGTAAAGGCTGTTGTCCTACTAAGATAAAAAAGAAAGAAAAGAAGGTTCCATTTCTGTTACAAGAAAATTAGAAGAATATATTCAGTGCTTGAATGAGAATCACCACTATAGTTTTAACTTGTACAAATGCCCCCCATATGACTATGGTATGATGCTGCCAACATATGTGGTGAGGATGGAGAAATAAATAATTTCCACAGCGGGCTTGTTTATACTGTTCTCATCTTGACTCAAGTGCTATGGCATTGGTAGGAGAAAGGCAATAAATAAATATGTGAATAAATGCATGACTCATTCCCATAACTACATGGTAATGGTTCTAAGAATGCCTTTAAGTAGCCAAGCGATAGCTAGCAATTAATGTTCCCTAAAGACTAATCCACTATATAAGAGATAATACTGATGAAGGTAAAGATATAGGCTGATAAATGTATGCTTATAAGGATCTGAGTCTAAGAAACAAGTGCATAAGCTTTCAGTTAACAGTAATAGAAAATTATACATAAAAAGTCTTCACAAAATTGTTCCATAAATTCTTAATATGCATCCATTTTTATCTTGTAAGATTTTTTTCTTGAAGAAACATATACAGTTTTCAGGAGCACTTTGCTTCCAGTTATATTTGTGCATATAAATACTGTTTTTATAAAAGATCTTGAAAGCTAAATGATTAAAAGCTATATTATACAAAATGCATGTCTGATAAAAGTTGGAATTATTTATATGATACACATCACGATTTCACTAACCTGTTAGGATAAAATGATATAAAAAAAGATTAATCGGCTTATAACCATGTGCTAAGTGCACACTTTTTCTTCTAAAAACAAATAGAAACCCTCAGTAAGGAGATATGCAGCCATTAGTAGCACAGATAGTAGCAATTTGTAACAGATAATGCATACACCAGTGTTATTAACTACATAACCAAAAGAAAAAGAGCTATCCTTCTATAAAAGCAAAAATTGAAGTTTAATGATAAAGAAATACATTGCAGAGACATTTCAGGAGAATGGACCCCAAAACTGAAATTCATGATGATGGATGAACTAAAAAGAAAAATAATGAAGTGTCTGTCTTCCAGCTAAGTTTAAGTTACAATAACTATAAGTTAACTACATCATCAATCCAGTAAAGAGTAGTAGAAGTAGGATTACAGATTGCCAAAAAAAATAATTCATGTTAGTGTAGGACATTCTTTCCTTCTTTTCTTTTTTAAGTACATGTTTACAGTATATAAAGATTACATTCATTGTAGAAAGTTGATACATGTACATGGCACATCTTAATTCATTACTTATAGCCTTCCTTTCCCTGTGCATCTCTTGATCTCTTTCTTATTTACGAAAGTCCTATCTCTGTTTCCTATTATCTTTTATTTTGCTCTTTGATTTATTTATGCTTTGAGCTTCTCATGTAAGAGATAACATGATATTTAAGCTTGTATTTCTCATTTATTTCATTTACATTATAGTCTCAAGGTGCATCCATTTTTCTACAAATTACTCAAATGTACCTTTCTTTACAGCAGAATAGTACTCCATTGTTTGTGATTCATGGAACTTTACTGAAGCTGTAATTGACAGGGCTGTGCCTGTTCATATCCTCATTAAACACTCAAGAAGAATAAAAGTGACACAAGGAGTTTGGTGGGTACTTAGGGTATCCAACTAAAAGAGCAAATTAAAACAGTTAAACGCATCATAGTACAAGTATAAAAACTGCCTTTTAGGTCTCAAAATATATTCCACTTATCATGTAGAATATGTTTCATATTCCACATGTCCTGTAATAGTAATAGGCATGTCTAAAATTTTTATAATTATCACTGGACTGCTATGTCTGCTTTTGTGCCTAGTACTATTTGCAGAACTAATGTGACCTCTTTAAGCTGCAATTTTTCCTATAATTAAAACACTAAAATTGAAGGTTAGATAACAAAAAATATCATATCTCACTGTGATATTTTATAATTCCATTCCTTTGATAAGAGAATTACAAAAACATTGGTAAAGAAATTTTATGCCATTGATAAATTATCATCTCACTTTTAACTTTGATATATCTTCAGATTCATATTGATGATTCAAGGTGCATATAATCAAAAATGCTTTCAATATTTTTAAATATATAGACTATATTATAGACATTTTTGGGTAAAATTATCCCATAAGGAAAATCAATTTTTAGTATTATATTAGGTAGCCTTTCATCACTATAACCAAATAGCTGATACAATTAGCTTAGAATAGAAAAGATCTATTCTGGTTCTCAGTTTTGGGAATCTCATTTCAGGACTGATTGGCCTCTTGTGTTGAGCCTCTGAATGGGCAACACATTGTGGCAGGAGCACATGGCAGAGCAAAAATCATTCTCGTCATGAGCAGGAAGAAGGAAAAGCAGGGTTTGGGGAACCGGTCTCCTTTGAAGGTCTATCTCTAACAACCCAGCAACTTCTGCTTGGGTTCTGCCTCCTAAAAATTCAACTCATTGCCTCCTAGTATTACCCTTCTGGGGAGCAAGCTATTAACATAGGAGGCTTTGTGAGGAACAGCTAATGCATTAGAGATAATATATTTTGTAAGTCTATTCATAATAATAGACATTAAATATTTTATCTGAGGTTCAGCTATGCTGATATTTAAGATAAGAGTTTTATGGTTTTTGTTTTCTAAGAAACATGTACTGATCATTAGATATAAGGCACTATTACTGATTAAAACCTAGAAGATATTGCAAAGAAATGCTCAGTACTCCTGAGAAACTGGCACCAATCTACATAGATCAACAAATATGCAGGTCTTTATTTCTACTACTGTAGTGGATTGATAACTGGTGGTCAACTTAAATACTAGCTGCACTAGATTGGCATGATACTGAGTGTGGCCCACCTGAGGAGGGTTGCCAGCATAAAAAGGAGACCTGGAGAGGAAGTGTAACATTGTGGGTTCTGCTAGATTTTGTTATTTGGAGCCATTGGTTCTCTTGGAGGAGCTTGTCATACTGGCTTCCCTGTTATAAACTCTGCTGTTATCATCAGAGGAGCTCTGGTCTTTGTTGCTGAGCATTCTCCTGCAGTTCACTTAGTTCTGATCCTTATTTGAGCATTGCTTTCTGGCTCCAGAGCAGAAGATGTGCTGTTTAATCTCCTGGGCAGGTTTGTCATGCTGGCTTCCTGATATGTACTTGGCCACTCTCATCATCAGAGGAACTTTGGACCTCATTGTCTCTGAGGATGGCTGTGGTACTTTTTGGGGGAACCTGATCCTTAGTTTGAGTGTTGCTTCTTGGCTCCACTACAGAACCCTCAACCTACTGGCACAGATCCTTCTCACCATTGGCACAGACTTTCTAGTTTCCACCGCTGATCTTTGGACCTTCCCAGCACAGATCCATGAAACAGATTTGCATGAGTCATTGTCATGGGCCCTAGGTTTTCAGCTGAACTCATGCAGGTTATTGGCATGGGATCCAGGCCCTTGGCTGGATTTTCTAGGTCATTAGTATTGTGGATGCATTTCCTGCACTTTCTTTGTATTTAATTCTCCAGTAACTGTTACAAATAATACTATAAATTATGTGCCCTGTTTGGAATGGTTTTTCTTGCAACCCCTGAATACAACAATTACTATACAGTGTGGTATATACTACTTTGGATGTAATTTTTCACTAGTTTATTCATTCATTTGGCAAATGGCACTCATTCTTCCAGTATATAGAAATTGTTCATATAGGAACAAAAAACGAACTGCCCACTAGAGAAGACCAAAAGAAATTCCATATATAAATATAATTTTAGTACAAAACAAAACCTGAATGGAGTGAAGGAACAAGCCATGCCTGGGTGTGACAGGAAAGTATTCTAGGCAAAGAAAACACCTGGTTCTAAATCTTTCTGCTAAGAATTCAGCATGTTATTGGAGCATCAAAAAAGCTAGAAAACAGTAATGACAGTGTATATTAAATACTGAAAGGGAAGACTAATGGTAGACAGAACAGTAGGGAGGCTGGTATAGTAATCCAAATAAAAATAATAAGAAAGTATATAAAATGTCAATATAAATACAAGGAGAAGACTCAAGACTATTCCCAAGTTTGAATTAATAGACTTTAGTGACTGATTGACTGTACAAGGGAAATGAGAAAGACTCAAATGACTTCCAAATTTATGGCTTTCATAGGAAGAAATATAAAAAGGAAATTTTGGAGGGATAATAAATACACTTAATGGACCAAAAGAATGATATATTATTTGGACATGTTAAGTTCACGGTGACTCCCCGGAGGCCTCTGGGGCCTGATTGGGAGTCTAGACTACAAGCACAAATGAAAGAATTCTGAGTAGGTAGGCAATGTTTGGCAGTTAAACCATAAAGAGGGTGAAATTAGCCAAAGTAAAGGGAAGTGAGCATTTAGAAAAGAGTGAGCATTTGGAGAAAAGAAGCTTGTGAAATGAGGTACAGAAGAAACCTGGAATAAGAAAGACAGATTTCTAAGAACAAGAGGCCAACAGAATAAAACTGTGAAGCTAAGTACAGAAAAGACCAGAAAATGCAGAAGTACAGAAAGGGTCCATTGAACATGGAAATCCTAAGGTCACAGGCCTTCACCATATTGTGAAGGAAGAGACAAGATTGCAATGGACTATAGAGTGAGACATGCACACATACCAATCAGACTCATAGCTTTAAAATACAAATTAGAGGCTACAGGTGTCTTAAATACCAAAGTCTTAACATGATTTAAGTTATTTGTTCATACCAGTAATATTTACTAAATGCCAAGCTGTGCACCAGGCACCTTTCCAAACATTTGGTATTGAGCCCTGGTGCCTATCTTCCTTTGAAATGTTCCTTCATCTCCATCCTCTGGTTTCATTCTTGAATCATAGATTCCATTCATTCTGAATGACAAATCCATCACCAAATTTAGTGTCATGTTTTCCTACATTTTCCAAATCCCTGAAAAGATTAGGGGAAAAGTACAAAGTGTAACTCAACTGGATACACAGGCAAATAACTGTGCTGTGAGGCCTGTGGTCTCTGGATGGCTTGGCTTTATCTGAAGTTGCCAGCCTTCAGAAGGAAGAACATCTGCTAAGGTGTCAGTTATGGGGCTTTGGTGTCAGTGAGAGTTTGAAATAGTTCCTGAGAAAGATGGGAAAGAAAGCTGACCAAGAAAAATTAGAAAGAAAGTGGGCCTCAGTGAAGACTCTGGGGCCTGGACAGCATGCTTCCCTATTACCGGTGAATGAAAGAGGGATAGGAACAATGTGAGAAAAGATACACTCTAGGGAAAAGGGACAGAATACGGGAAGCAAAAAGAGAAATAGCAATTTTCTCTACTTTCTCTTTTCCTCTACTATCCTTAAATACTCTTTGTTCTTGAAAATAGTGATGAATTATTTTTGTGCAATTTCTGGAGTATCAAGGAGTTCACAGGACATCAGCTGTCTTTAATCTTTGGAATTATAATAGATAGATTAGATAGATAGACAGACAGACAGACAGATAGACATTAAATGCACCAAGTGCAATTGTAGGAAATAACAAGATGCCATAACCTGATAGCCCTCATCTCACACTCTACTCAAGCAGTACAGGGACTAATTGGGATCACTAACAGTTTTTCAAAAGTATTCTTGCTTCCATTACACTACCAGATGGATTTCTTTTTTCTGTATTCAAAAGGAATTTGTTCTTGACCCTTCAGTATTTAAGCCTCTGTGTCTTCTGAAGGGCATTCTTTCTAATTGTCCTAGATATAACTCTAACCTACTCCGTCCATCTATGTTCCCTAAGGCACCCTGCTAATTACTCAGTAGATTGTAACAAAGAGTAACGGCTTTTAAAAATCTAGTAACAAGTTCCTCAGTGTGAAGGTAACACTCCAAACTAAGAACAAAGAGAGAAAACAATTTAAATACAGTTTTTACATATATATTATTTTCTTTTAATACCTCCAAATAAAATTGAATGAAGCAATGAAGGTGAAATCTTATTCATCTTCAAAAGTAAATAAATTCCTTCTGTATCATTCAGAAGATAAATTTATTCTGAATGAAGTGTGATAAGCCTGAATTTGGAAAGGACTGTAGATAAACTAGAGAAGCCTATATTACAGGCATGAATTTACATCTATGGATTTAGGAGGATAAAACCAACCTGCCAGGCTGCAGGATCAGGCCATCAGTCACTACTGAGGACTCTTGCTTGGGTTTACATAATGCTGGATAAAGAGGATAAAAATCTTAATCACTGAAAAGTTTGATGACCGCATTTATATGTGATTTATTGTTTAAAAAATATCCAGAAGATGAATGAATGGAAATCTAGTAAAGTTTTCATTGAATCCTATGATAATTCAGTGTTTGTTTTAGAGTTCTTTATTGGCTTGTTTTTCTTGTTGTTTGTGTATGGAATTGGATTCAGGACTTGTATGTACTAAGTATTTGCACTGCCAGAGGCCACCATGATGAATGTTTTAACATCTGTTTAAATGAGTAGAGGTAGAATGAGTGGGTTCTTTAGTAAATATATATTTAACTTTAAAAGACACCTAGGTGCTCATCAGTAGAACAAAACTATCCATCATGTATGGATTCATATGGGGTCCAGGTTTGGTGGGCTCTGTGGTGAGTGAAATGAGAAGATAAGTTTCTCCATTCTGTTGGTAATCCAGTTTTTCACTACTATATCAAAACTCTTTTAAACTGTGATTTAAAAGAGTATCCACATTCCCTCTGGAACAGATTCATGTGATTTATGATAATCATGATAATAAAGTCCTAAACTCAATGTACTGGCTACCTCCATTTTTCTACTCACTATGAATTTTCTTTTCTCTCCCATGTCACAGTCTCCTCAATTTCCTCCTTCTCAAATTTCTCATATATATTCCCAACATGTATTTATTTACTTTTGAGTAGACACTAGCATGGGTTTTGAAGAGACCATGACTTTTTGGTACAGAATTTTAAATTAAGGTGCTAGCACATTCCTAATAACAGATGAAGCAATAAGTATGCATAAATGAAAGGAAATGTCTGGAAAAGAGTCTGTGTTATGTTGTAGCACTTAGTCTCAACTTGAAATGGGTATAGAAGCACATTATTGTATTCCAGGCCTGAAAAATAAAAGGCGGCACAGAGTAGTCTGCTCATGATTGAGAAAAAGCAACAGGATGTTAATTTATTGACATTTTCATTAGGTCACATCAATCACTGTGAGTGTATTCGTTCATTTTTCACTCATTGCAAATGTCAACCAAAGACATTAGTAATTTTTTTCTCCATTTCATTAAGATGCAATGGCTGTTTCAGGATTTTTAGCCCTGAATATAATGCATTGACCTTTCCCCTAAACATTAATAAGCATGATTCTTTTGAAACAAGTTCAGCTTTCATCTTGGCATGGCCATATATTATATGGGGTATGCTATTGTATTTGATATAGCCATCTATAAATACAAAAAGCTATAGCACCTCTGTGACTTCGTCACTATTTCATATACATAGTGATTGAACTGTTCCATTACACTGAAATGAAGGTATACAAAAATGCCTTCCATCAGCTACAGTTTCTGTGATTTAATGATTTACTTAATATAGGTTATGTCTCACGCCAAGAAAATCCAGTTTATTCTCTGGGGGAAGACAGGTTCAAATCAGAAGTACAGGCTGCTGGAGGGACTTGAAAAGTAAGATTGCTTAAAGAAAGAAATAATTCATCCTGAGTCTCAGCTTATTCCAAAAAACGGAGAATGTAGTTATTTCCTTTAAAAGGAATTTATAATTAATGTAATTATTACCTACAAATATGCTAAATAAATTTGCTAAAACAAAAGTGTTCCTCATGTTAACTATAATGTTCCAGATTATCCCGCCTGATTGTTCCTGGGTCACAGAGTTAGTTGGTAGTAGATTTAGAAAATATTTCACAGGAACTACCTCCAAACAGAAAATTTAAAAAACTGTGTTTACCAAATGATGAAATTTTTAACATGTAAACTTATAAAGCTTTATAATTATAAGCATATAAGGCTTCAAATTTGTACTTTTATAAAATAGAACAAATGAAAAATTCTATAACTAAAATAATGTTACTGATGCTGTAGTATATTCCCTTGAGTTTTTGCTACAAGAAAAATTCTTAATTTCTAGTAGTCTATCTTTTTTTTCTAAATAAAGAGAATACTCTTTTACTAATTAATAAATAAAAAACTGATTTGTAAAACAGGATGGGGAAAGACTGGAGAAGAAGCTGCTATAAATGGAGCAAAACATTTTATTAATGAAATTTGAAATGCATTAATACTTTATGAAGAAACTATATGTAAATTTAATAGAATCAGCTATATTTTTGCTCATATTAATAATGTGTCCCTGGTAAAAGAGAAAAGTATTCTTTTGTGAGAATGCCATATTATATAGAGACACTGTAGAAAAGCCATACTACAATATAGAATCCTGATAAATTACTCTTGGAGAAACAAAATAAAACTATTTCAAATGTTAACATCAGTGCATCATATTAGAGGTAACTATTCATTAACTGCAACTTATGCTTTTTTCAATAACTACTTATAAAAGGAGCTAAGAAAATAAATGGATTTTTCTTTTTTAACTTATATTTGAACAAAATGAAAACACAAGATGTGGGACTGTATCATAAAATTGCCATTAAAAATTATTGCTAAGTATAAAATGTGATTGCCATCTGCCAACCAGTAATATCCCCTATAATTTAATAACTATCAATTATCCAGACAGAGGCTTCCTAAATTTCCTATCAATGTATATAGACACTTATATCTATACTTCTCTATATATTGTTTTATGAACAGAAATGGAATTATGATATGAAAATTAATTATATTTTTAAAAAATTTGGTTTTGAAAATACACATATTGTTTTCCCACTTTAAAGGATACACAGACACTGCCTGCCTGGCAAGTACAAAGTCCTGAGTTCGATTCATCATACAAAAAAAGTATACACAGACATTTTTACTTCCTAGGGCCTTGCACATGCTGGGCAACCACTGCCTGAGCTGTACCCCTAACCCTGGGGCGTTTGACGGTTCCATGATCATTTGGGGGCATTCTTCCTTCTGTTTCATACTCTACTTTTCTCAACATGAGACTTCTAGCTCATAGGCCAAGGTAGTGATATAGTACTACCTGTCCAGTCCACCGTCCAGCTAGCAGGAAGGAGAATGTAGCTACCCGGTTACATGAAGAACAGTTCCTGAAAGCTGGGCTGGGAACTGTTGCAAGGAGGGCTGGAGGATGTTGTCATTATCCGGGTGATTGTGTTACTTGTATTAATCATGCCTTTTTATTTTCTGGTTTTCTGACATTTTGACATCTGCAGCTTTTGGTCTCATATATTACCCTTCCTAGGGTTATGCAGTTGCTAGAGACAGTAAAGGACTCGCCTGCAAGCGTACCTTTCACATGCAACCAATCAATCCCAAACCCGTGCTTCCCCCAAACCCCTTTACTGAGCGCTCAGTGTCAAGCTGTTGCTGTCCTATCCTGACCACCCAAGGGCCAGATGTCAGACACTTAGTGTGGCCCCTAATCCCAGAACCCACCGAAGTTGTGCAAATTATCTAATCCTAAATTTCCTTAGCTTTCTTAACCTGCCACCTCAGCCGTGTTTTGCTGAGATTTTCCCCTTGCAGTGTTCACCTCCTGACCCGCACCAGCACTCCCTCCAGGAGGCCTGTGTGCTTGTGTGCTGTGCCTCTTGCTTTTAGGGAAGTGATTGTGAAAACCTCTTCCTTCATAACTCATTTTCAGGTGTGTGTCTTTTACATACCTGATCAAATCAAATCCTCGTTACATTTCAAAGCATCACCAGGTACTGTGATGGTTACACAATTCTCTAAGTGTAGTAAAAATCAGAACTAAAAACTTTTAAAGGACTAAATTTTATGATATATAAATTTTATCTCAAAATATTGTTTTTTACATAAAACAGTGGTTTCTGTTTTTGTAGAGCAATGAAGTCATGGATATTGTGGGATGAGAGCCTGTGCTACAATAGTATCTTTTTCCAAATTAGTACCTATAAATACCCTTCTTTCTGTTTTGTATCTGCCCTATATTACATGGTTATGTTACAATTTGTCCAAACTTTCACAGTTGAAACTGATATAATTTGTATCGAGATAAATTTCAGAAGTGGAATTCTTGAGTTAAAGACTATGTGATTTTCTTCTGAAATTCTGCAGTACACTTCCTAAAATATTGGACCAATTTAGAATCTTCTTAAAAGAATAACTGTGCTCATTTATTTTAGTTAGTTATACCAACTACTTATCTTTTTAATGTTTACCAGTTGCATTATCATGCATGCTCACCAGCCATTCATATCTCTTTTTTGACAGTTGTCTCTTCGTCTTTCTAACTCTTGCTTAACTTGGGATATATAAATTATTTTTAATCAGGGATATTAATATTACCTATCTCTGACTGTCTGGAATTGTACATGATAGCCTCTGTGTGTCTCTAATGTAAGTCTTAATTATATATCTTCTTAAAATTAATACTGACTAGCTTTTGGTATGACCTTGGGAACTGAAAACTCATTTTACTTCTCTAGTTTAAGGTAATTTTATCCAATTTTTTTTCTTAATTTTCTGCACAAGGAGTATTATGAAGTTCTCTTCTTTCTATTTTTATCTTTACTCAATATTTTTATTCCTATATAATTTTAAGATAGTTCATTCACAATATAAAAATAAACATTTTTTTAAATTTTAGGACAGTTTCCTGTTTCTGTTATAATTTTTTGTCATATCTTCTAAAGAATTCTCATTATACATTCTTAATGACTCTTCTACTTCACTGTGTGCGCTCGCTCGCTCTCTCTCTCTCTCTTTCAGGTTTATCTGCCTCAGAAGAGCTGTCTGCTATGGTGGTTCAGTTCAGTCTCTTTTGTTCAACACTGCCAAACTGTTCTTTACTGACTCAAGTTAGAGGGTCACCCAAGCCCACCTGCAGAATAAGTAATGGCAGTTTGGGCAATCAATAAAATATTAGTCAGTTTATTTTTTCCAGGGTAAATTTCACCTACTGAAACGTAGAAAAGAACAAAGATGAGAGATCACTTCATTAGCAAGATTCTGCATATGAAATGGGATGTGAAATCCCTTTCCAATTGGCTGAAGGTATATTTATCTCAAACAAAAGCAATAGCTTTTGCCACATCCACAGGTGCCCTATGGTAGGACCTGCTCACTTGTGATAATAGGAGACACTAAGCTATAGGACTTCCATAATCATTCTTAGAAAGTTCTGAGGAGTGACTTTCTAGCAGACCAATGGCTACCTCCATTCAATAAGTAAATCTTAGACAATGATTGTTTTCTCTGATGTTTGCTTCCATACTAGTCTATAAGTATTTTGTCTTTTTTTTTAAATTTCTTTTCGTTTTCAGCTTTGCTTCTATCCCCTACAAACGTGTAATGTGTCAATTTACATGCATATATATGTATAGGCCATATTGATGTATTTTAGAAACAATTTGAAATAAAATAATACCCTAAAAAATCTTTGGTAAAAGGTCTGAGCCTTAAAGCACACATGCTTTTAAGGAGCAATGTAAGGTTTCAACAGTTATGAGAAATATGTAAGTTATATATATATATATATATATATATATATATATATATGTGTGTGTGTGTGTGTGTGTGTGTGTGTGTGTGTGTTAAATAAAAGTATTATAGTCTACCTTGTCCATGGGCTTATGAAAAATATAAATAGTTAACAGGTGAATATCTTTGTTACATTGAACTTTTTCTATGTATGTTAACAATGAGGTAAAATATAATATAACCAATTTAAAATGTTTTATATAATTATTTAATATGATACTAATAACATAGAAATTAGTAGCAAACATATCAATATGTCTAAGAAACACATATAGTTAATTTAGGGAAAAATTTAGGAGATACCTTTTATAAAGAATTAATGCATGACATACATATATATGAAGAGTAGACTATAAGCACTTCAGAGTAAACAATATAATACTAACAAAAGGGATTATTCCAGAACATTTAACAGGAAAACAAGTTTCCAAAATTACCAATATTTTACAATATACATACTAGTGATACAGGATATGCATAATCATTTATAAGGGCAAGCTAAAACATTTAACTTTACCTTGCTCCCATAATTCCACTAAAATGATAGTGACAATATACAAAAGTAAACAAAGATGAATTAGAATTGAGAATAGCTGGAATGAATTCTGGAGATTTTGATAAATACTCAAAAATGAAATTAGTTGATTCTGAATAGATAGATAAGCCAAACACACAGCTCAGAAAATCCCAGTGAGCAGCTTTTAGTCAGCCATCTCTCATTCAGGCAAACAACTCTCAAAATGGGGAGAAAAATGAGCAGCCAAGTTTATCAGGTTAAAAAAAAACAAAACACAGACACAAAAAAGGTGTAACACCACAGTGATACATGTGCACCCTTGTTTATAGCAGCACAATTTTTAATAGCCAAATCTTGGAAACAACCCAAGTGCCCATCAATCAAGGAATGGATAAAAAAAGGATATTGTATTTTTATACAATGGAGTACTACTCAGCTATAAAGAAAGACTGCATCAAGACTTTTATAAGTAAACAGACATGACTTGGGACCACACTCCTAAGTGAGATAAATCAAATTCACATGTGTAAATACCATATTGTCTCTCTAGTTTAAGTAACTGAGAAAGGATGTATAATCCAAAATTTACAATAAATACTGGGTAAGGGTAAGAAACTGCTCCAAAAGTAAAAGTAATTGGGATGGGGAAAGGATGAAAGAAGGAAAGGAAAAGGAAAAGACAATTTTGTGTATATATATATATATATATATATATATATATATATATGATAGCTAAAGTAACTGTATTACTAATTGTATTAGTTATTGGGAAAGAACACTTTATATTCATATGATTAGATCAATTTTACATGTCTATATCTGTTAATCTAAGCAACCCTTTTGAAGGTAACAATATGCAATATTACAACCATCGTCAAATTCCTATCATCATGTTTTGTAAACCTATACTGTTATTGTATTGGGTTTGTTGTTGTTTTTCTCTTTTGCTTTTTGTTTTTCTTTTCTGTGTATTTTTTGTCTTAATTTTAAAAAAAGAAAAAGTTATAACAAGAAATAAAAATACAACCTAATGACCATAAAAATATTTAAAAGCCAAAGAAAACCTTTTTGTAAATCTGAATAGCTCTCAAAAAGGGAATGACATTGCATCCATATAATAACAAACTGATATTAAGGAAAAAATCATTCCAGCCAAACTGTCTAGAGTAAGAATCAAAATCAAAACCAATGCTTACACATGAAATAAGAAACTTCTTTCTGAAATCACTATTGAAAAAAAAATCATGAAGTGAAAGACTTGGCTGCAAAGTAGCACAAAGAAAGGAAATTCCAGCAATATGACAATGCAATTAAAATTAAATCACATAAAGCAAAAGTATAAAATATGTTCTTTATTTCCTCAGTCTCGCCAGTCTCATTTCCAATGCTCAGTAGCCTACCAGAGAACAGATACAGAATTTGTAAAAGTTACTGCAAATTCTACTGAACAGCTTTGACCTTGGTTATATGGTGATCAAATTTTTTTCATTTGTTGTTCAACAAATATTTACTGAGAAGATTAATTTTGAAGAGTAGGATAGACTGAAAATATAACATCCAATTAGAGACTGAAAAGACTTTATCCTCATAGGGCTCTAGGGTCTAATAGATAATAAAGGAATAATAGCTGTTGTCTGCTAAAAGGAAAACTAATGCAGTATAAAGACATGGAGAGGAATGAAAGAAAAGATTGTTTGAATTTGGATGTGAGTACAGACTTCTCTGCAACTGTGATATGTGAAGGATATAAGCTTAAAAAATCACATGAAGTCAGTAGAAAGTATATTCTAGGTCACAAGAAACTCAAGTATAAAGATAGTGATATGACAAACTAGAACAGCAGGAAAGCTGCTACTATGACTGAGATAGTCAACAAGGAGGAGATAAAAGTAGAGAAATGCACCGGAGGTAGACATGTAGGATGCATGAGTCAGTGTACACATTTATTTTAGCAGAAAATGGAAATTTTTAGGGAGGGATTGAAACGATCAAATTTAACGATATTGACAGCAAGTTAATTGTAGAAGTACAAAAGCAGAAGCAAAATTTATCTAAAAATTTCATATAAGCATATTTCCAGGAAGTTATTGGTCCAAATATGAGGCAAACTTAAATTATCCAATAAACATTGTATAAAAATTAAGCACTTGTTTAATCTTGAAGTCTGAAACATTTGATGAACAGGTTTAGTGATAGAATTGTACTTCCTCTTCTAAAAATCAGTTTCAATGTTGGATTTTAAGGAAAACAATATTTATATGAACAAATGATTATAAATTTTGTTTGTTCATATCAAATATTCAAAATCAGTTTATAAACAGCTGGTGGAACAAAATCATATTAATAGAAATATGAAATTGTACACTTTTAAAAGTAGTTAAGTGACAGTTCAGAAGGTGGAGGCTAACATAGAGACATGAAATATCTCCACCTTTAAAAGTGAAATACTTATTGTGGAGCAGTTAGTAGACTCTTGAATGTTATCTAAGGACATTGAGTTCATTAATAGGGGAAAATACAATATAATCAACAAAACTAACAAAACTCAGGGAGTTTATATTCAGCAGGGAGTAAACTGATCTTAAATCAGATAAACCAAGAAATACTGAAGCTAAAGTTATAGCTAAGTGTAATCTACAAGGCCTTGGGTTTGATTCCCCAGCACCTCAAGAAAGAAAGTAAAGGAAGGAAGGAGGGAAGGCAGGGAAGAAAAGAAAAGAAAAAAAAAAGAAAAGAAGAGGTAACAGGGAAGGAGAGTAGAAGGGAAGAAGGGAGAAAGGGGAAAAGAAACAAATAGGAAATGTAATGAAAATGTAAGAAAACATCCAGGGTGTGTTAAAATGCTTATCGTTAAAGAGCAAGATTTCTTGTACGTGGACTGGTAGATCTTTTTCTTGTAGTTTTATACCTTTCTGAAGCATTTGCATTTTTATCTGTATGCTTGTCATACTTCATAATAATGGTAATTCTATGATATAAAACTTAAAGACAAATATGCTATATTAAATATATTCTATTATAAACATTATGCTTCTTTTCTCTTACATTTAATGTTACTGACAAAATTATAGTTTCTATTTGTTAAGTAAAAGGTCATATTTTAAAGAAACAACAAAGAGATAAAACCTGAAATTCATGCTATTCAAAAAAACCAACATAGTTTAAGACAGAAATTGCCATCCAACATTTTCTTTTCTCAAAGGCAAACAATTCACTCATAATAGATCACATATAAGGAAAAAAGGAAGATGAAAACAATAAATTTTGTTGGATTTGATCATTGTAAAAGTTCACTATTAAATGTGCAATGATTTCTGAGACTAATGTTAAATCAGAAAAAATAACTGAGAGCAGCTATTAGAATCTTCAAGAACGAATTGCTGCATAATCAGAAATTATAAGACATGAAAGCTTAGATGTGTTCCAAGTAAATGTCTGCTACATGTTGTGTGGAGATGGAAAAAAATAATAATTAAAAAAATATCACGCCACTATCAGAAAATAAAGGGTGGAAATGATTTTCACTGGCATAGAGATATCTGTGATAACCCATCCATAAACCAAGTGAGATGTGTCATGCAGAGAAGAAATGAAGACCCTAAGGAGTCTCTTGCCAAAATTCATAGAAAATAAGACAACTTCATTTCACAAGTACATGAAGTGAATAAACATCAAATAGAATGTGAGCACAGAAACTTAAAGGCTCTTACATTAACCAAATGCCATGATTCATAAAGCACAATGTATAAATATTCAAGGAAAATTATCCTGAAGAAAAAATGAGTAATTGTATATTTGAAGTAATATTAACATCTCTAATATTACAGATGATAATTATAATCTATGATTATAGCTTTTGGAAAAAGGAATCTGTATTGGAATAAACATGCATTCGATTTTAAAAAGAAGAAATTTTTTAATTCTGCTTTCAAATTAATCCTTACTGTGACAAGAGATAGTTCATAAGGACTGATGATAAATGGCTATCACAATATATCCTGAGTGGGTTAGATATTAATGTAATATAATATCAGAATTTGCAAATTATGAATACAAATATATATTTCCACAAGTATATTAACTTTCAAACTGTAACAAGTAAATCCTGGAAGAGATTCTTAATGCTATTGAACAAAAACTTCTTCATTCCAGTGACACTCCAAGAATATTCTCTAAAAAATAGTTAATATTACTAAAGCTATGATGACATATATATAGCATTGACTTGAAACTCAATGTTGCTCAACAATGACTTGAAGTCAATTACATGTAGACTGCCCAGGGTTTCTTTACAAAAAATGTTTATCAGGACTCTTGGTAAGAAATGGCAGAAACTCATATTGGGCTGTCTTAATTCAGAGAATTTTTTGGTTTTCCTATACAGAGTCATTTAACCGTTGGTATGGTTGGATCCAGCATTTTTAAAAAGACGTAGATGCTTTTACTTTTTCAGTTCCACTTTTTCTTGTAACGGCTTCACTTTCTGGTGAACGATTGCTGTGTACAGCCACCTGGGCCTTGTGACTAACCTTGTGCAGTTCTCATAAATATGAGCCTTCAATCTATGAGTTTTATAAAACTTGAGATCTATAAAAAGTTCTAGGATTGAATTTTAGTGGTCCAACATGTCATACCCACCTCTAAAATTCAACAAGGATGCAAGGGTAGATTTAAACTCCCCCAAACAAATAAGCATCACAAAACTGAGAAAAAGAAAAGGATGGTTTTTAAGGAAAATTAATGTGTTCTTCTAAGACCAAAGGAAAATGGAATAGAGACAAGCAAAAGCAGATGTCCACTACATTGTATTTTGTTTAGTTTTGTTGTTGTTGTTCAACAGATGATAACACATCTGGCTTACTTCTTGTAGTGTTATTGAAAAAGTATTGGCAATTTAAGCAGGAAAATCTAATTTTATGATATTTAATAAGTTGCCAAAACTTTCCAGATCTTCTTTTACATGTAAATTTTTAAAAAATATTTTCATCACTGCAATTCTATGACTGATTTGATGAAGAAAAAAATACCTTGGTAAATAAAGGCTCATGACCAAAAATAACTCCAGATTTTCCCTTACCACCACTTCAGAGGGCAGCATTCACAAAATGCAACAAAAGAAATCCACTCATGCTATCTCTAAAAAAAAGTTTAACAGACCTCGGCTGTGGACTACTATGAAAACTTAACATGACAGCATTTTGGAAGTGTCCAGTGCAACGCTGGCCACTATTGTGGCTTGAATTGTGTACTCATAAAAGGTTCATTGATGTTTTCTCTTCCCTAGCACCACAAAAAGTGATTCTATTTATAAATACAGTGGTTGCAGATGTAATTAGTTATGACAAGGTCATATTGCAGCAGGGTGGGCCCTTAACCTAAGACCGTAAATCCCCAATTTACAAACAAGTTCCATTCCAGGAGAATATTCATAAGTCAGATTCGTTCCCAAGTCCAACAGTAAGTCTTACTTACACACCTTCGACACAAATATACAATGTATATATTGCTTTTTGCTTCCCAGCAGTCTCCTCCACTTTACCACAGCTTTTTCTCTTGCTTCTGGACATTACAGGCTCTGACTGAGCACTGCACTATCATACTGTACAGTAAGCACACAGCAGCACAACTGTGACAATGTGTGGCAGACACATGAGCTACTTCTTTGATTTGTTCACATCTAAGAATGTTTGGAATACAAGGTCTGTTCCTATCTGTGAAAGTCTGCAACTTAAATGTTCATAATTCAGAGACCTACTGTGTAACTGTTATCTTTATCTTTAAAACTAAAGAGATTCAAGAAAAAACATCAAGGGACACATGGGGAAAGGTGACCATGGAGTATGAAAGCAGAGATTAGAGTGAGATGTCCACAAGCCAAGGAACAGCGAGGATTGTATTTCATTGCCAGAAACTAAGAGACACAGGAGCAGATGCTCCTTTGGAACCTTTAGCAGGAATCTACATTGCTATCACTACTTGCAGCACTAATGAGAGATTAAACTACCCTCATTTTAAGGTCTTAAGTTCAGGGACTTTGCTACAGTGGCCATAAGAAACTAACACAGACCAATTGGAATAAGTCAGTTAAATTTGAAAAAATTCAATTTTAAAATTTCCAAAGGACAGTACTATAAATGTCAAATCTTTTGACATTTTTAAAAGTAAGACTATTCAACAGCCACTGAAGTAGTATTGATCATCTTACTGGACTTCATTGCAACATTTGCTCTTACAGAAAGTCTGTCTAGTCTTACTGGAGTCTCTTCTTTTATAGGTCTCATTCTTCTTCTCTGACTAGCTACTTTCTCTTTTTATCATGTTCTTTTCTTTATCTTTCAGTGTTGGTGAAATCCAATATTCAGCCCTCAGCTCTCTTCTTTTTACATGGGTATCAATCACCATTCATAGATTACCAAAGTCTAAGTTACAGCTACGTTGCTGTCCTGAGCTTCCAAATCACAGTGTCTGGTTGTATTTCTCTACTTTAACATCACACATGTAGATCAAATTCAACATTTCCAAAACAAAAGTCATGAATTTCCCCAAATATTCTTCTCCCTTGTCATATACCTAGGAGTTGTCACAGATTGTGCCTTTTCTTACTCTTTACATCAAATTCAGAACCACACTGTCTTCTGTCTTCCTTCTTCACTTGCATTTCTCTTCCTTTACATCTCCTTTTTAACTCTTGTATTCAGTCAGTCGTAACCACAAGAATCTCAAGGAAATCCAATGTATTATCTCTCAGGTCCTAAAGTAGGGGGCAGAGCATGCCACACAGAAGTGCATAAAAAAGACAACAAAGGTCTGGGAGGTAGAAGACTGGAGCAAGGGGAAAGTATCGGCTGTGGCATTTATTGGGATTTCCACAGGAAGAGAAAGGCAGGACTGAATTACAGTTAGTACTGACTAGTTTAAATAATTTCATTTGACTTGGGGCTATAGTAATGGTCTTTAGCTGCCTGGAACCTGGCCTAGGAATGATAAAGGCAAAGGAATATTGTCTTTGAGGATATAATAGGATGTACATTTGGATTTGAATGGATTCATTTGTATAAAAAAGGCCTACATAGGGCTGAGCTCTTCACTATTTCTAAGAATTACCTAGGACTTGGAGGAGCAGTCTTTGACAGCCAGAAATAATTTTTTTAAAGATGCTCACACATAACACACAGAGAATTTAAAAATATTTTCTTTCTTGAATTATAGAGAATCAGATAACTTGTATCCCTGCCTCCATTTTTGCTATCCCCCTATTCCTCTTAAAAACTACTGAACAAATTATCTTTTAAAAATGGAAGGCAGATAACATTACTCCTACTTTCACACTCTCCAAAGTTCCCCACAGATTGATGGAGAGAGTCCAAGTTCTTTGGCAGAGTACTCAAGAACCCCATTGATCTGGCACTTGCTTCCTCTCTCAGATCATTTTTGCTAATTACTGTGCCTGCTTTGGCTCCATTTAACCACTTACAGCTCTCTGAGAGCACCGTGCTCTCTGAGAGCTGTCCTTTCTGCACGTAATGCCCTTCTCTTGCTCTGTAGTAAACATTTGCTCCTTTTGCTCATTTTTTGGTTTAAATCAAGACCCCTCTTCCTTGTGGGATTGTAAGTTTTCCCCCAGTATACTCAAAGACTGTGTCTATTTTTTTTTAAAGTATTCATGACACTTTTTAAAGATATGAAGGCAGATTTTATTCAAGGACAACCATGGTAGAAGGTAGAAGGGCTACTGAAATGGGGCTCTTTCAGTGGGTGAGAGAGGTTTGACTCCACTCCAACAAGGAAAAAAGAAGATTTATAACCAAGGAGCAGGATGTGGTATTCATTCAATGGATAGAAAAATCATGTGGGGAGGAAACTTCAAGGCTAAGACGTTTAGATCCAAATCAACTTGTCAGGGTTTTGATGATGGCAGTCCAGGGTGATGTGATATTACTAATAGTTGTCAGACTACCAAAGATAGGAGATTTTGCTAAACAAATTCAGCACAATTCTTGCTTTAACTCGATTCTGTTTGAAGAGATTGGGAAGTCAAAAGTCAAAACTAGTCAGAAAGGATTCAGGGACCTGAGTAAAGTTTTAGTTAAAGGAGACAGTTATTGGCACTACCATAGCATTAAAACACTGTATTGCCCTTACTATTTTATATACAATGGCCCACCCAATTACTTCATGAAGAAAGAGAATCCTCAAGATGTATATCAACATGTGAAGCATAGCAAATGCTCAGTAAATATCCACTAAATTAATATAATGGCAAATCTTAAATGAGACCAAATATTCAATGAAATATTTCATTTAAAAGTAAGCAAAGGATTGGCTCTGTAGACACTGGCCAACTGAAGATGACAGGCTCTGGAGTCAGGTTGCTTGGCTACCCTTGCTCAGATGTATATTTAGGTAACTTGGGGCTACTTTTTGTTAACCTGTCAAAAATCAAAATATAATAGTTCCTTAGTGAATATTTAGGAAAGCTAACTGAATATATGTTTATATTAGGAAGATCACATTATAAAAATTAAAGGAAATTATAATGTGTTTTGTGTACTTTTGTTAAAGATATTTTTGATGATAAAAGAACTGGGTAACACTCTTATTCTGTCTCCATGCATTGAAAACTCTGAGCCTAATTATGAACAATATTTCTGTAGTATCTGGCACTTCAGTTTACAATGTAAATGTAAAACTGAATGCATTTATTGACAAGCAAAGTTACTTCATCCTTGATTCATGTTGGGCAGTTGCAGACTATAATCATGCTTTACTACAATGGTTTTTCTCTGTGTTCAGGGATACATGATCAGAGAGGGGTTTTGTTAGTCACCATGGTGGCTCAAACCCTTTTGAATTCTACCTGAAAGCAGAAAAAAATGTTCAAGTAAACTCCACTGGTGGTTACCACTTTCATTCTTAATTGTATTGTTTTATCATATTTTATTGTTATTTGTCACAACTGTCACCACAGATTTTTGTGGCATAACTAAACCAGCTCACAATAGGCAGAAGAGAAATAACTGAAAACAGAGTAAGCTTGGGATAAAAACAGAAATGGAGGGATTCATAGACGTAAGTGATGAGGAGATTTTACCAAGAAAAAGAGGCACAAACTGGAAGTTGAAGGGTGCCTGGGATTTGAACAGGCAGCAAGACCATGTGGAAGGCATTGCATGGAGTGGAAGCATGAGCAGAGCCTAACGGCAGGAGCACTCCTGTATTTTGGAGATAAGGGAGACCTTAATCTGCCCTAAGCACTAAGCAATTTAAGTGGGAAGTTAAATGGGAGAGAATTGAGAAAAAAAAAGATGTGATTGAAAATTATGGTGAATGTTTAAATTTTTAAATTTTTACTACAGTAAAATATACATTGTCATTATCATCTCCCCAAAGTACCCCCCCCAAAAAAAAAACCAGACTAATTCCAGTGTCTTTACCAATTTCTTAAGAGGTTCTGGAAGTCCTCTTCTGTGAGTGCCTTTAGTTATACTGTTATGATGGCCTATATTTCTTGGATCAATGGAAAAAGAAGTTTACTCTTCATAGTAATTTTGATTTTTGAGAAAAATCATAAATTTCACAGTGCAAGATCCAGTGAATAAGATGAGTATGGACATATCATAATATTTTTACGGACCAGACTTTCTGTCATATAGCACTTGACACCAGTATTTGCTTTATTTTGAATCATAATTAGTAAAAGTGCTCATAAAGAGAACTTCTAAAATTGTTTCATTCACTAAGTGGCAAGAACAGTGGAATAAATGTGTTTGAAGCTGGAGAGGTATTTTGAGAGAGATTAATGGTAATGTATCTTCACTACAATAATTTTTTAAACTTAAATGTTCACTATATATTTTAGTCATATATCCTAAAATTGGAAAGTGTGGTAAACCATATTATAGAAAAATTTTAAAGAGTAAACTATGATGTTTTAACTTTACTCAAATACAGTAGAAAAGTTTGAAGATTTTTAAATATGAAAATTCTGCCTAACAAGGGTGTTACACAGTATTGCTTGGATAAACTAAGAGTTAAATTCAGCCCACACTTAGAGAAAGTAATCTTTCATCAGGAGCCATAGAGTATAGATGCATAAATTGGCAGCACAGAATTTGTCTTTAGAAACCTACATCCAAGGATCACATCAGAGATAGAATTAGGTATGTGTTAGTTAATTTCTTGTTGCTGGATAAAACCTTAAAACCACAACTTAAAGGAGACTCAGAATTTATAGATATTTCAATCCATAGTCAACCAACTCCAAGGCATGGGGCATGGCAGCATGGCAGAGAGGAATGGCAGAAGGAATGCCATGACATGCTGGAGGAATGCTGAGAGGAATCAAGGGAGGAGGAAGGGGGAATTATACTCTTCTAGACCACAGCCCCACTGACCCACCTCTCAGCATCATATTTAGCTATAAACTCATCTGTGATTAATCCACCGATGAATATTTTGCCTCCATGGTCCCATCACCCCCCAAAAGCCCCATGTATGGACTAGTCCAATTTTGGAATGGTCAAAATTAAGAGTAGTAAGGGCCAGATCTGGGATGACAGTAAAGTAAGTGAGGCTTTGGAGGGCAGCTGGATACAAACTGCAACAAGACACAGGGTATGTTATCAAATATAAACATTTCACCTGGGTCACTGTAGTGACTTGTCACTGAAGGCCTCTTTCTCACTTTTTATAAAGTATTACTGCCAGAGTGGCCTGGAAATTCAATAAATCCTAATCTGGAAAGACAGGAAGCAGAGGGACCAATTATCAAACTCCAGGAGTAACAGAATTAAGAGGAGTAAGGGCCACAGGTGGGATAGTGGAAATAAGATTATAGGGGAAAAACAAAGAGAATTCAAGAAAAAGTTTCTTTTTTAAAAACAATTAAAATTAAATACTTTTACTTGGAGCAATTGAGTAGGTCAAGCAATTTCTTCCAAATATAAATACTAATTGATGGATTCTGAAGCTGACTTGCAAACAGATTCTGGTACCTTCAGGAAAGTCGTTCTCTCAGTGACCTGGCCACTACATTATTATCCCAAATTCCATTTTTTCTCATTTCATTTCTAACCTTCAAAGGACAAAAATCTCATGAATCTTATTTTCCTAAGACTGTCCTTTATTTATAAAGGAGAATCTGTCCTTTATTTCCTTTATTTCACAAGAAACAACAGACACACATTAGATCCAAATGTTTCCATTACTCTGATTTACCATGAATTTACTGTTAAATAGCTTTTAATTGAAATTGAACATTAAGGAGCTACAAAGGAGTGAATTCTCGGTTCAAAAAGACTAATTGCTGAGCACTGCAGCATTTATAACATCAAGGTCAGTGGGAAATGTAAAGGGTCAGTGAAACTTGCTTGGAAAGGAGCTCTAGACTCAGAACCACCATTAGCGTGTATAGAACACTGCAGTTTTCAGCACACCTCTGCTGCCACTTTCTGTTCAGAAAACAATAACGTTATTTTGGTCCAGTTTTACTATTTTCCTTCAGTCAACACTTTAGGTATATATGCAAACTATCCTTTTTTTATCTTGGCAATTCATCTAAAGTACTTTTCTTGGACCAAAAAAAATCTATATTGTTCTGACTAATGCTTGTGTCACCTTAAACACTGATCTCGTTGCTCCTTTTTTCTGTTTTCTGATTCTGTTTAGGATGTTATTTTAACATGTTTGTCAAGTACATCAAGTTACTCTTGGTAATAGGAGACCTTATCCAGGCAGAGCCTGATCATCACAGATGATGGTCCATATGTGGTTAAAATAACCTTATGCAACTCTTACTGCATTTTTTAATAGCAATGGTATCTACATTGAGGAATTATATTTTTTAATGTCTTGATTTGATAATTATTGAATTATTTACAGGATAGAGAGTGTTAATGAAATTTTCAGTCTGGTTCTTACTTGGGTATAAAAAACATTCAATGTGCCTGACAAAGACCAAAAAAGAAAGACAAACCAAAAAAAAAAAGAGAAAGAAAGAAAGAAAGAAAGAAAGAAAGAAAGAAAGAAAGAAAAAAGTGAGCCTTTAGATTATATTAAGCAGAGATAAAAGTTTATCCAAGTCAATGAAAAACACTATGGATTTTGGTTTGCCACAAAGTTAACAATAGATAGGGGTGTGATTTAGCTGCCACAAAAAAAAAGCCAACTGGATTTCAGGTTGCATGTAATACAGAAATAGAAGCTTGAAGATGTATGAAAGATTTTATTTATGGTTTACTTGAGTACCATAAATCTTGGTATGTACTGGCCAGTTCTAGATGACAAATTTTAAGTATAGCATTAGCAAAGTATAATTTGTCCAAAACTGGAATAAGCAGGATGATTAAATGTTTAAAACAAGTGTCAGGTGGATCAAGATATTTTTAGCTGGCAGGCAAAATTGAAGAAGATAGAAGGGAAAAGAATGGGTTTCTCCAAGTATTTGGGTTGTCATGTGGAACTTCAAAGGACAATATTAAGACCAATGGATACAAGCAAATGGATGTTTCTTAAAAACAAATTTTGAGCTCATTTACTATTAACTAGAAAAGCCTAACAGTGAAACAGATTGAAACAGAGGGTAGGTACAGGGATATAAATAAAATAATATTTCATAATGTCCATGATATCCAGGCTTTCCCCAAGTTGAGGCTTTCTTGTTCTTGTGTGGATATGTTATTTTTCTTCATTTTATCTATTAGCACATCATGTAATGTGGACAAAGTCACTTTTTTGTCCTCTTGTTATTTGAGCAATTCATAAGAAAGCATTTGATTACTTGGGAAAAGTTATGAAATTCTCTTAGAGAAACCCAAATCCTCTTATCAAATAGAGAAATGGTTTTAATAGTCTATCCTAAAGGCTGAGTTTATCTTCATTCAGTCAACAAACATATATTGGCACAATACTAAGATGCCAATTCAAATAAAGCTCTATCTCGACTCCCAGTGAGAACAGAAATCCAGTAGAAGTGACAAAGTGTTAAGATGAGTGCAGTAATGTATAATAGAAAAATGAAAGAGGCTCTGCAGATGCATAATGAATTTAACTAAAGTAAAAAGAGAAGAAGAGTTCTTCACAGGAAGTAGCAATTAAACAGAATCTTGAAGAATGTGTTAAAGTTAGCTTGGTTAGAACGATGAGGAAAGGGCAGATTATTAGCAGAAAAACCATTTAGGAAGAAACTGAAACTGAAGATATAAAACAGGTTTGGAAGGTTTACAGGCCTATGAGCATTTTCCTTACTGTGGGGACGAAAAATTGTATAAAGTGAGTATTGTTAAATGTGGCCAGAAAGGTTGGTAAATTGAAAAGCAAATGACAGAAAAAACTGCAATATTCATTGAAGACTTATTATAATTATGTAATGAATTCTTATAAATGTTTACTAAAAATTCATAGCATAAAAATAAGACAAACATGAATATTTAAGTTCCGTAAAAACAAACTGATTGGTCATAAAAAATAAGGGAATTTATTTAATTTCACTAGTAGCAACTCATATGGAAATTAAAACTAAAATCACATCATTTTTCCTTATCTAATCAAAAATAGAAGAATGATATTCTCAGTTTTAGTGACCATATGGGATTTAGAACACACTTGAAATTCACTATCAATAGGAGCATAAATTCTTGCATAGTTCTGTTTGGTATTTTATTTTGTTTAGTTTAGTTTTGTTTTGTTTATCAGGAATCAAACTCAGGGCCTCACACTTAACAGGCAGGCACTGTGCAGCTGAGCTGCATCCCCAGCCCTCATTCAGAGTTCTGTTAGATTGAGGTAGACTTTTAAATCCCATATCATTTAACGTAGAAACTCTACATCTATGCAACTATCTTAGTTATTTTTTCTCATCGCTGAGACAAATGCCAAAAATCCAAATTTAAAGGAGGAAAAGTTTAGTTCAGCTCACAATTTGTAGAGGTTTCAGTCCATAGTTAGCTGGTTCCAGGCAGGGTGGCATGGCAAAGGAACATGACAGAGGAGAAATAGTTCATGACTTGGCAGACAGGAAGCAATAAGTAGCAAACAAAAAGGGCAGAAGCATCAGTCTTGTTCTCCCTTTTATCCATTTTAGGCCACCCACGTTTTTGATGATGCCATCCATATTCAAGATGGGCCTTCCCCATTATCCACAGCCAGGACTATGGTAAACCAATCAGTGTGCTAATTTAGTAATCACACACCCTAATCCTACCATCACACTCTTAATTCCAGCATCACATGTGCTAGATCCAGCTACTTCTGGAAAGTCTCACCTGTAATAGGCTTTGGGGGACATCTAGATATAAGACATAATATTCTGCCCCTGACACCCAAAAGACTCATGTGCATCCCCTCATACAAAAGGCATTTAGTCCCTTGCTAAGAGTTGCCAAAGGCCTAACAGTTTCAGCTATGCTGTAAGGTCCAAGTTCAAAGTCTCCTGTGGAATTTAAGGCAAATTCTTAGCTGTAAGCCTCTGTACGAATGAAAGTTAAATACTTCCAAAACACACAGGCATGAGATAAACATTAGCATTCCAAAAGGTACAAAGAGGGCAGTAGAAAAGAACAGGACCTAACTAAATCCAAAATCCAGCAAGGCAATCATTAAATCCTGTTGTTCCTTGTCCTGCACTCAGGGTAATCTGTAGGAAGATGTGAACTCAAAAGAGCTTGGGGGCAGCACTGCCAATGGTTGTACCTCCCTTAGCTTACCTGTTAGGCCTACTTTGCTCACTCCTTGCACCTCTTCTCAGACAATCTACATTCCTAATTTCTCCAACTTTCTGGATTCTCCATTGCACATTTGGTTTCACACTCACATAGTCACACACTGCCCTCTACATTGCCTAGCTTAGAAACCCTTCTTCTGAAATCTAGATGTAAGCCTTCCTGATCTTATAACTCTTGCATCTTCATGCTAAAAACCAGCACTATCTGATTGATGCCAAGTCTGCCACCAGTTGGAGCAATAGCCAGGCTTCCTTCTTTCTGGGTCATAGGGGTTGAGTGCCTGAATTGCTAAGTACTATGAACCCAATCCCAAGGACCAAATTCCCTAGGGCCACTCCCATTATGTAACATAGTGCTCTGGGGCCCTCTTTTGAAAGCACAGTCTTCCACCTTTGCAAGTCTGAGGCTGCAAAGGCTAGAGTTCTCTTCAGGCCATCTTTTCTATTGTCTTGTTTATTGTCAGAAACCACATTCTTCTCTGCCTATTTTTGCAGTCTGAAGTTTTACTGGAGCTCCTTTTCTAGCCAGTCTCAAAATGTTTTAATCATTCTACTGGGCTCTGGGCTCTAGAGTCTCAACATAAGCCTGGCTAAAAGCCCCCAACAGTAGCTATCCCACTGCCTCAACAATAGCCTTAAAATTTCATTGACTGGATTAATTAGTCCACTGCCCTTAGTCTCAGTCTCAGGCAGTCTCCGGACACAAGCAAAATGCAGACAAACTTTCTGCCAAAGTATAACATACATGATTTGGAGTCCAACTATCAATGCAGTCCTTGTTCCTAATGAAACCTCCTGAGTCTTGTCTTTACTGGTTGCATTTCTGTTATTCTGATCTTCTGAGCTCTGATTAGAATCTAGCATCAATTTGATTTTATAGCATCCCAAGGCTGCTTCTACAACTGGCATCTCTAAATCTTCCTAAAATTCTCTTCCACAAGCCGCTTCCAAAGGCTTCTAAATGATATGACCAAGTAGCATCACAATGATGACCCCAATCCTGGTACAAAAAGCTATCTTATTTTTTTTTCTTGTTGTTGAGAAAAAATACCCAATACCCAGTGTTAATGGAAGAAAGGGTTATTTCAGCTCACTGTTTCAGCTCATAGTTGTTTGGCTTCAAAGAAGGGTGATATAGTAAAGGGCCATCACAGAGAAGAAACTGTCCAAGGCATTGCAGACAAGAAGCAACCGCAGAAAGAGAAGGAGAAACCTGCCTCTCTCTCTTATCCTTTTTATGCCACCTGTCTTTAGGGTGGTGTCACCCACACCCATACCAAGAACTATGCCAAACCAATCAGCGAACTAATTTAGTAATCACATATGATAAATCCTAGCATCACACACCTTAGAACTAGCTACTTCCAATAGCCACTCCTATAACTGCATGATGCTTTGGGGGAACATCTAGATACATCTCATATATACAAGCCATAACACATCTCATACATACAAGCCATAACCTAAATAGTTACTTTCCTAATCAGGAAGAAAATGATTAAATTATCAAATAATTATACACATAACTATTATGATGCAGTTAAAAAGGAGCTAGATTAATTTCTTGAAACTTCTACAAAATTTATAATCAAGTTTAAATATTAAAAAGCAAGTTAAATGCAGTATATATTATATAAACATTTATTTTAAAAATTTATAAAATGATTAATTTTCATATCTTTATATATAAACATACATGTCTTATGAAAACATCTGAGAGGGCATATATCAAATTAATAACAGTAAGGGGCTAGGATTACATGAGTGATAAAAGGAAATTTTCATTGTTCTAAATTGTTTAAATATTAATAAGAATAGTTGGTACATTATAGTCTAATATAAATTGTAACCATTATTCTTAAATCTGTGGGGAGTCTTTGAAAAGTTTTAAGCATGGAAATCACACAAACATAATTGCATTTTAGAATATCTTTCTGCAAAATAAATATAGAAAGCATTGGTGGGAAATTGACCTACAGACAGGGAAGTCAATAAAAATGATGACAGTAACTCATATTTAAAAATAAGAGGGGGATTTAAATAAGGCTCTGCATTGCAATGAATATAGACCAAAAAGAAAAAGATGATTTTAAAAATTATATTTACTACCTAGAACTCATGAGACACTACTCCCTGGGATAAGAATATGATTACATAGGAGGAGTCTAAAGAAACTTCAAGCTTTCAATGTAGCAATTAGTTCACTGGCGCAGTCCATTTACTAAGATGAGAAAAACAGAAAGTGTGTGTAGGGGAAGGAAATGGGTTGATGATAAGTGTGGTTCTTGAACTCAATAACCGAAGGAACTTGGATGGGAGAATTATCTCAGAAGACTTTTGTCAGATCATTTTGTTCCTTGAAAATTGTTTATTTCATTAAAGAAAGGGTCAATGGCAAATAAACTTCATCCAAGGTTTCTATAAAACTTCTAGAAATTTCTAAATTACAGCCACACAATGTTAAGTGGGTTTTCCTTTGAGTAATCCAAAGAGTAGCTATATTTGCCAGTCATAGATATATTGTCATCATAAGAGACAAAGTTTCAGAGTCATGCAGTTTCCCTCCCACCTTCTTTCCATTCCACCCACCACGCAGCCAGGCCAACTGATATTCAGGTGAAAACTCAAAGCTGTGAGAAACATTTTCATCAAAATGGTCCAAGTGTAAATTGACATATAAATCTTGGCAAGCTCGTTTACTTTGTTGTCAGCAATATTTTTTGTCCCCAAGTTGAACTCAAGGTTATAGCACTAAGAGAAAGGATTCAATTCATACAAACTACTTGTTTTTATAAGTTCAAACCATACTTCAATATGTAGACCTTCTTTTACTGTTGAAAGATTAAAATAAATTCCCATTCATATGTAAAACCCTGATATTAAAATTAGATTCATGATATGGGTCACTTGCCTTTAGTAATTAGAAGTCATGCTTGTCAATAGTTTAAAGGCTTATAGTAAATCATGGCAGAAAATACATTTGTTCATTCATTCTTTCATTAGTTTTCAAGTGCTAATGATATAGTAAATGAGATGATATGAAATTGGCCATCATGGAAATTTTAGTCTACTGTGGAGTTACGATAGCAAAAGAACATGGTAATATGAGAGCACATCTTAAGGGCACCAATATTGGTAGAAGAAAAACAATATAGAAGATCGATAGTTTCTTTTTACAGAACTTAAGATTTGATTGAAAATAAAATCATTGCAACCATAGATTTGGAAGTAAGGGAAATGGAATATGAAACAAAAGAAAAAATTTTGAGTAACACATAAAAAATAGATAAATACAGACAAATGTTTCTTTTATTTTGAAAAACAAAACAGAAAAAAGAATAGAATTGATACAGAGTTTCAAAAATAGTAGAAAATTAACACTAATTAATATATTACATATTGTTATTTTAGAAATAGTTGTTCAGGTTACAAGATTTAGGCATAAAAATGATCAAACAATCAAACAATGAAAGCACAAACTATTCTTTTGGATGAACTAACAGATTAGTAGTATAGCTATCTATCTTGGATAGATAGATAGAAATATATATTTATATAATAGAAATATATATATATATATATATATATATATATATATATATAAAAAATCTGTTCGCTTCTTTCTTCTCTCCTTTCCCTTATCCCAGTTGTTCTTTCCTTTTGTGTACTTTCTTTCCCTTTCATTCTCACAATATCCATTGTATATTTTGGATCTTATTATTCTTTCAGGTTTTTTTTAACACTTGGGAGACAATATGATACTTACAAATGTGAGTTTGATTTATTTCATTTATGAGTATGGTCTTAAGTTGCCTCCATTTACCTATAAAAGCCTCAAGATAATCTTTCTTTATAGCTGAGTAATATTCCATTGTATAAAAATACACATCTTTTTTATCCATTCCACAGTTGATGGGCATTTGAGTTGCTTCCAAGATTTAGCTATTATAAATTTTGCTGCTATAAACACGGGTGCAGATATATCACTGTAGCATGACATAAGAGAAGCTAGCTGTATAACTACCTTAACTATTTATATATATATATATATATATATATATATATATATATATATATATTTTCCCTTTACCCATTCTTCCTTTCCCTCATCATATTTTGCCCCTTCCCTTGAATGATTTCTTCCCAAGTCACAGTATCTACTGTATATTTTTTATTTTAAAGAGACAAAAGAAAAAACAGAAAAGTCAAGATGCAAACAAACCTCAAAAACAACAACTAAAGCAAAATAACAACAAAAAAATAATTGCTGTCTAGATTTTCAAAACAAGATAATAGTAATTTAACAATGGTTGTTATACTGCATATTGTTATCTACAAAATAGTCGCTCAAGTTACCATAAAAAAGCATCAAACAAAACAGTAAAATGAAACAAAACACTGGATTTCAAAAACAAGGCAGAAAGGAAGCCCCCACATTTGCCACAAGGAACACTGCCATCCTCCAAATAGATGCCCAGACCACGAGACCCAGGCCTGCAAAGCCAATCAAACAACAGAGGCTCAAGCTATTCCTTTCACCTCAGTTGCTTACCCCGAGTCCTCGGAATCAGCCAGTTGCTTGCGTGGTAGTGGCGGGGTGCTCTTCCGGTTTCCCGCCTGCCCACAGGCTGTTTCACTGGAGGGTGTGCTTCGTCCTCTTGTTGAGTAGTCTCCTTCTGATCCCCATGGCGACGCCCGGTTCATGGGAGCAGACAAATATGTTTCTTATAGTAAAATCTTATTCACAGTTAAACATGAAATTTTCTCTTTAATAGTGAAAGAACATAAGTCATTGATTTGGGAGAATTCTTTTCCTTTCTTTTTTCTTTCATTCATTGAACGTCTAAGTTGCAGGCACTAAGCTAAGCTTTGGACACAACTTAATGAATTATTTTTTTTTTCTCTAACTTGATAGAACTGACAAAAGTATGTGCCAAATTTATATGCCCTTTCCTTTCCAGGAAGTCAGAGTCAGTACCTCTCCAGGAGTCACTGCCTGTCAAATATTCTCAACCGGGCTGTCAGGCACTTGTGTCATGATCACTTAAGAATTTTACTGCCAGCTATTCACTCCTCATAATAAAAAAAGATGCAAAATATTTGCAAATGTTTTCTATGTAAAAGTTAAGTCAGCATTTATCTACTAGTATCATTCTTAATCCTGTATGTTAGATCTGTTTTCTTTACTAGAAAAAAAAATAGAATAATATCTGTACTATGTTATGGTGTGACTATATTTTGTTCATTCATTTTGTAATAGGACAGACATTTCACTGTTAAGACATGTGGTAGCATTTTGGCTGGTGATAGACTGAAACAAATGCCTGGATAGAATCAGAAGAATAGTTTCAAACAGCCAAAATGACAGCCATAAAATCTGCTTAAAATTCTATGTATAAGATAAAGTTATCATAAAGTATTAAAGATGAGGAATGTTAAAAGTGGACAAATCAAATTACCATTTTAGGATTAGAATCCTTTATAAGTAGAAAAAAATCCCAAATAACTGTAGCTTTAAAAAATGATTTGTTTCACCCATAAGCATCACCCATAAGTAAGCAATTTCTTGCTGATAGCATGGTGTTATGATTTTCAGAGACCCAGGTTTTGTCTATGAATAGAGCAGCCATCTTTAGCACTCTGCCCAGGATGGCTGTCTAAATTTCATGCTTCAAGAAGGAGGAAGAAAGACACATGGTCACACTTTTCTCCTTTTCTGGACAGTTAATCATATAGCCTCACCTAGATATATAAGGAATTGGAAAATATCTGGTCTTTATTCTGGCCAACCATGAGCTAGCTTAATACTGAAGTCTGTAAAACAAAGATGAAAACTGGTATTGAAAGGCCACTGTCCATTTCTGCCACCACGAAGTCAGATCATGACTAGAGATATGGGACTTGCCTTAGTCATCAAGTATTCATTGAGACTGTACCTCCTGTGGGAGTTCAACATGTGCTTTTGGGCAGATACAATCTTTAAAATATGGTTTCACATGGCATATTTTCAACTAATGGAGATTATTCATAATTTATTTTCTTTAGACATACATTATAAATCAAAGAAAAAATTCAGAGAAATAAAACATTTTATCTCAATAAGAGTAAATTTCTGAAAAAAAGAATCTTTTACATATTTTCATTGTATAAGAGTGAGTTATAAGTTAAACAAATGCATTCACACTTTTATCTATGCAACCATTTTGCTTTGATCTATACATATCATTAATCTGTCTACTCTTCATTATTTCTTGACAAGCATATTCTACTACACAGTACTTATCTTTGTGATTCTTTTCTGTAGACCGTTTGCTAGATTTTGCTAAATTTATACTTAAATGCCAACTCTCCAGGATTCTTTCTATATCCAGAGTTTGTGATTACACTTTAAACAATGATATTGTCACTTTCCTGAAAATATCTTTAGTCACTGGCACTCAGTGCTGTGAGAATGTGACTTGAAAAACAAGTTTAAATGAAGCTTTCTAATTAGGCCACACTATTTTTTTTCAACCCTGCACCCAAGTTTCCCTGGAGTTATATACACCCAATTAAAGAACATTCAAACTGAGATCTATACGCCTTTGAGTATGAATGGATAACTCTCAGTAATTGAGTTTGATCCAACTGCTCATTCAGCTGAGGTGAATTAAGTCTTCTAGGGCACTAGAGTACCATTTAGTAAATTACCTTATCCAGCACACTAAATTTGCCTCACATGGGTGAACAGCTTCCTTCCAGGGAGTAGTTTCATCTTCCCAGTTTTCTGCTGGTCCAACGTTATTGATGTTACAGGATGATTCATATGACACAGTGTTTACCCACAGTGTCAGACGTCAGGACTACACAACAGTCTGATGTGACTCAGAGCACAGGTGCCAGTAGGTAAAGGGTAAACAACAACAAAACTGATTGTTTGAATGTTTCTATAAACCTAACAGAAAGTAAAATGCAACACTATTCTCTAACCTGCGAGACTGTAAAAATTGGTGATGAATTCACCATCATATAGTAAAATAATTTGGCCATGTTAGAAGATTAGCAAACAAACATTTTAAAAAAAATCTTTAATACAACAATATGTACATAAAATGAGCCTATTTAAACAGCAATAAAATTGAATGTAATGCTTAGAAAGCAGAAAGTTCTCATTTTTCACTTGTAAATATGTGTTCTTTTAATTTTAATTCAGTCCTATTTCCTTAGGTCTTAAAACCTCAGACATTTATTGGCTCTTGCTTTGAAAACTAACATCAAGAGCATAAAATAGTTTTTTTGTGGTGTCATAATTTGTTAAACAATGCTTTGTAAGTGGCTGGGAACCCAAAGAGGCCTCACAGAAAGAAAATGTGGCAAACTTCTTCCAAATAGTTTCCTTTCCACATGCATCATGATGAAAGTTGACATTGTTCTCACACTGTCACAGTATCACAGAAGCTATAATCAGTCATTCCTAGCAGAATAATTTAGAGATTTACCCAAATTCACACCCAAGCCAATGTTTAACATGTAGTAAAAGGCATGCATACTAAATGAATCAATAATGTAATGATACAGTGCAAGATCTGAAATCACTGTAGAGCCCACTCTAAAGAATACATTGATAGAGACATTTTCAGTGGTGAAATATGACCCACTGGCTCTTTTCCTTTACTTTTTGTTTAGAAAAATCTTTGAGTCTCTTATAACAATATTCTCATGGAGTAGGATGCACTTAGACCCTAATTTTGAAGTCAGTCTAATGGCTTTTCAAGTATAACCTCGTGGTAAACAGAGTTGAAAATGGCAGCACAGCAAGAGACTGGAAGGTGGTGAATGGAGATATTATTTCAGGCAGTCTCAACGTGTCATTAATGCAGCTTAAGTGAAATAAAAATCAGGTTTCTGTGAATCTGTTTCCATTTTCTCCTTTTTTTTAAATCAAGAATGAGAGTTACCTCAAATGAGATCTGAAAGTTGAATTAATATAAGCCTTGATAGTACAAAGCATAAAAAGAAATAGCCTCAATAAAAATTTAAAAATGCATTACACTATACAATACATAACTTTTTTCAAGCCCATTTCACATTTATGATCTTATTTAGAAACAGAGCACCACACCTCATTATTACTTTCCTCCAAAGCTATATTTGATAGAGTTGCTGACTCATACCTGGAGAATAGAGCCACAGACAGTGAACACTGAGCCAGTCTCCCTTCTCGCAGACTAGCATCTTTAGCTACATCCCTCACTTTTTCTCTCAAATCAAGAATCCTAACTGCTCTAACTTCACAATTTTCTTTCTCTTTGTGCCTTAAATCCATAAGTGAAAGAGCACATTTGCAGAATCTGAGAGAAGCACAGGGGAGTAAAAGCACGGACGTCTCTTGCCTTTTTAATAACTGTCTGTTTGTCTTGGAATGAAAGATAAGAGCCTAGGGAGCATAATGTAAGGGCTCTAATGGTTTTTTGACCAGCTCCCCAGAGCAGTCGCACCAAATTGTGACTTCATCTTTAGGAAGTAATATCAAACAACTATAGCATCATTACAAATAAAGGAAAACCAATCCTATTTTTCAAAGGGGGCTAGGGATTTAGCTCAGTGGCACAAGCGCGTGCCTTGCAAGCATGAAGTCGTGAGTTCAATCCGCGGCACAGAAAAAAGAAAAGTTACCATCATATAATTGAGAGAGAGGTGAGAGGAAGAAAGGGGCAGGAAGGGCTGGGGAGAAAAGGGGTGAGTAGGATGAAAGAAACTGTTTAGAAACTGACAAATCAAGATTTTTTGTTTTTTGCTTTTTGTTTGTTTGTTTTTACAGATAATAGTAAGAGCCTTTGACCACATGAACAAGTAATCTTAATTTTTCCACTTTCAAAAATACACAATTTCTATACAACTGTCCTTACAAATAAATTTTATATTGTTGTATCTGTCTCATGCCTAAAATTTTAAAAGGAAAATTACCAGATCTTTCTTTGTGTCCATCTGTCTGAGTAGGCTTTGTACATGTCTGAATATTTCTATCTTACATCTACAAAGTATAAAATTACCTTAAAATAATTCAGTTCAAATTGTCTTAGAGATAAGTGATTACTCATGTGAATTAAATATACCCAAAGCTGCTAGAAACATAGAAACTAACTCAAATACTTTTCAAATTTACATGACTAGGGTAGATCTTTGGAAATCAGATTACTTCAATATTGTTGTTGTCTTCTGGATTATGAGCAAAAATACCCATGTGTTTAACTGTAGGTTCTTGTTCAGATGAAAACTAGCACACGTTCTATAAAAGATGTCAACAGGAAAATAAGCAGAAAATAGCTATCTTTGTCTAATGTTTCATGAAATTATGTAATATAAGCATAATTGTTAAAAATAAGTAAATAAGATGTAAGTGAAGCCCCCATCATAACTGACCCCTTTCAGCAGCATGCCATACCAACTTCTGTTGCAAATAAAACTATGAAAAACATCTTCAAGAAATTATAGTAAGATGTGGCATAAACAGAAATACCTGTACTACAGTGAAAAATGTATTAAAGGGAAATGCACCAAAGAAAGGTGATTTGCAAGGCCTTACTCTTACATTTTGTGCTGGCCATTTTTTAAATACTATCTTAAATAACTGTCTTCATTGTGTACTATTTTCTGCATGTTACTAAATTGAGGACCAAGGCTCAGGGAGTTTGAGTAACACAGTCATGCAGCAAACTGTGGCATAGGGAAGTTTACTAGATTACTCCTGGCTCCAGACTCTGTTTTCTTCCTGGAAGGAAATTTTTGCTTTACTGCCAGGAAAGATGATTCCAAGGGGTAAAACTGCAAGCCTCTTGGCTGAGGTGAAATTAGACAAGGCTATTTAGTACAAATCAGGCCAAGATGGAGTGTTCTCTTTCTGTGCTAGAAGAGGTGAACAACATATTCAAATACCAATGAATCTTTTAGTATGTTCAGAGTAAAATGTGAAGCATTTTGAATCAATTCTATGTCATGGGTTTGTGACCAATATAGTTCTTAGTAGGGAGATATTGAAAATATATAAATGAGAAATGACATAATCTGAACTGTGAGGACTCACAGAGATTCCAGCAAAGTGTTTACACTATGCATGAATGCAAGAGGGGCATGGAAAGAACTTACATACACTTACCTTAAGCAAAATGTGACTACCTGGAAAAGTGGCTGTGTCTTAGCTTCCCCCACACCACCAGCCTTCCAGTCAGTTTCACCACCACTCAAACATTTTCACTTCAGACTTAAAGTCATTTCAGGGACTTGCTGAATCTCACTCTTTTGTCGGCTGGTCTCAATATTTTAAGATTAATTGTTTAGCCTGATGGTTTTTAGACCAATCAGATGTTCACTATTATAATTATTAAATCAAATTATCTTGTCATTTTATTCACATCATATAAATACTAAATAAATACCATTCTGACCCGGAAAAGCTAATGAGAACTTCAAAGGAATTTAAATCTTTCAGTCCTAAGAAATATTGGGCAAGTATTAACATATTTATTTGTGAATAATGCTGCCAAGGGTGTTATCATTATATTTATGAGTAAAGCTAAATCCCCAACATTCTCTTTCAAATTTTGTAGGATAGGCAGCAACAAAGTGATCTATACAACAATAGAATACATACTGGAAGTAAATGACTAGTTGGTCTATAGGATCCTTTGAAAAGTTCCAAGGAGGTAAATGGAACCTGCCTCCTGACTCTTTATCAAGTGTGCTAAAGGTGCAAACTTCAATTTAATAATGTAACAGATATACCCACAATTCATTAATAGTAAATAAATAGCACACTTGGGCTATGAAGTACATAGATCTAGCTCTCATACATATTAATAAATATTTCTTAACAGCTCCTTAGCTGACTCCATGCCACCTGAGGTATGAAAGTATTTTTTAAAAAAATGAAAATAGCTGGGTAGTAACACACCAACCAAGGCACCCCCTAGGATGGACACTTGGAAGAACATGATTTTCAAATTTGATTCACTCCTTCATTACTTCTTAGATAAAAGAACTTCAGAAATATAGTATCTTTAAATTTTTAACCTGTTCATAAGCATTTAATTTGGGAATTCAAAAATTCCATTAAACTTTAATAATTTTCTCCATTTTGAGAGTAGAGTATCCTTAGTTTTTAAAGCTCAAACTCAGAAATCTGTCTTTTATTTATACAAAGCCAAACTACCTTTGGACTATTTACCTGTAGGTGATTTTAAGTCAGCTTGATAAATACCATTTTGATCTCCTACCATGTGCAAATTCTGATGCTGAGCTTTTAGAGGAGATTAAAACATAGAGGATTTGTCCTGTTAAGAGTTCACAGCCTAGTAGGAAAGACAAATGTGAAAGCCAAAGTCACCGGGCAGCTGCCCACAGGCTGAAATCATCCAAGAGGTGGGTGTCACTTGATTTCTATGATACTCTTAAAAACATTTGAATTCCTGTCTTTAGTCAGAACTTTTACCCTCATTTAAACTGAAATTCTTTGTCATCATCCTGATACACTTCTTTGTTGCAACTGGCAGGCCCCTAAAGGCATTTTAATTTGGCACAATTAAGCTGGGAAAAATACTGTATTTATGATCGTGTTCTACCTCAGTTGTAGTATCTGAGATCATATAGAGGCATAGAAGAGAAAATAAAGAGTGAGTTCTCCCCAAGGGCCTTCCAGAAAGAGGGAACAGGATAGACACAAGGTAACGTTAAATGTTAGAATAGGTTTATGATTTAATGAGAAGAAGAAATGAAGAATATTACCCTCTACTTATTGAACACTAACAGCTGACCACTGTGTATATTTCCCATATGACTCAAAATAAATCAATATATATTATTTAGTCTTCCTGGATTTATCAGTTAGTAAATGGTAGTTAGAATTCCAAATCCTATGTGGCTCAAACCTAGGCATTTTCACTGTTGAGCCACTAAGTTCTCTATGTGTTAACTGATTGCAAATTTATTCAGGACACTTACAGGTAATATTCCATGTCTCACTGAACACAAACAGTAAAACCTAGGCATAATTCCCAGTGGAGAAAATACAGGCTTAATTCAAAAACTAGAAAAAAATATTATGCAAACAAACTTTTTGAACATTTAAGGAAACTTGGGGAAGTTCTAGCCCAAGTTCATCAATTTAAAAGACAGGAAATTTAAAATACTTGCTTTTAAGCACTCAAAGAACTTCTATTTTTAATGTAAATTGAAGTATATTTTTAAATAAGGATCTTAATCAGCTTCAAAATATTTTAAATATGCTTGTTAATGCTATAATTTAAAAAATTATAAGATAATTTTATCATACAAGCTAGAAATATTAAAAGTCTCAAAAAATAACTCAGGAAACACTACAAACTTATTTTTAAAGGCACTGAAAAATAATACAAAAACTGCCCTTTTTGCTTCAATACTTTTGTTATTACCTATTGAGCAGTAACTGAATGAGAAATCTATAAAATTTGTACTGCAGTGACTTTAAGGACTAAAGAAAGAAGTAAAAAATAAAACAGTATTGTTTACATGACCCTTAATTGTATTTGGTGCTGAAGAATCAAGATTAAGGTTATTCAACTGAACAAAAACCACTAGTTTAATTATAGAGGTATTTATGAGAACTTAGAAAATAGACAAAATTCTGTGACTGTATCTTTGGCTTAGCTTACACTTTTTTTGAGTCTGAAAACAATAGTATCACCTATTTTTTATTTTTTGTAGTAGATTTCAAATAAAATATTAATTATTTTTATACTAGAAATGTGTATCATGGGTAAGAATGGTTCATTAAACACTAAATAAATGAATGAACCAGTAAATTGATAAAAGGATAAATGAATGAGTACTTTATACTTATTTTTAACATTTTAACCTAATTGAAAAGTATCTTCCTTCTAGCTAAAGTAAGTTGCTATTGACCTAAGAAGCAATTGAATAGGCAAGTACTTCCTTAGATCTTAGCAAGACATTTGCCTAAGGAAGAATTTGTCACTTTTATTTAATCATTCACGAATCCACTTTTTCAACTTGCGTTTATTGAAACCCTAGTTAGTGCATTCTCTGATCACAGTCAGAGCTTGTGATCACAGTGCTCTGATCACAGTTTGAGACACACTGGATTCCCAGCCAGCCCAGCTAATGCAGCACAAAGAGGTAGGAATCCTTTCTATTCCAAATAGTCAGAGCAGGTTAGTCATTCCTACATTGCCCATTATCAGCTAAAGTGACTCAAAAGAAATGTCTGCATGAAGTAAAAGTTGTATTCTTCCAATATTTTATAGAAAAATGTCTCCTATAAAATGTCTCTTGCTGTTGCTGTTGCTCTTCCTTGCAATGTAAACATTTTCTATAATGGGGATTGAATTCAGCTCCTTCACACTGCACTACATCCTTAGCCCTTTTCCTTATTTTTTGTTTTTGAGATAGGATCTCACTAAATTGACCAGACTGCCTTCAAACTTGAAATCCTCCTGCCTCAGGTTCCTGAGTAGCTGGTATGACAGGCGTGTGCTACTGTGCCTGTGCACAACGTACACTTAATAAGTCTACAATCTCATCCACCGTCTCAGAAAACCAACAAGCATTTGATCAAACATAATGAGTTTATGATTTCCTTCTTTTCTAGTGTAGGAGAGAATGTATAGTGCTGTAAATTATGGTTGTAACTGAGAGAAGAGGTAGACATGTAGGAGAGAAAACACAAATTACATAAGGAGTAAAGGGAAAAATGATCTGATGATGAAAGGACAGGTAGATTAGAGAGGGGAAAAATCTTTGGAGGTTCAGAAGAGAATATTCCTCTAGGGAAGCAGTCTTTGGCACAGTATTTGGTTTAACAAACTATGTTATGTTAACTTTTTGAAGCTACTCTTACCAAAATATCATGATTAGTCAAAAACATAGTTACAGAGTGGTTTGTGTGTGCCAGTAGCTGAGCTCAGTACTGCAAACTCAAGGATGAGGAAAGGATCACTCCTGTGAATGCATGCAGAGTTGGTCCTCTACTCCCAGATTTTTGGTCATGCCCTATCAGGAAACATTTTTGAGCCAAACTATCTATTGTATAGATAACAATTATCTATAAGCCATACACACACACACACACACACATATACATATACATTTTATATATATATATATATATATATATATATATATATATAATGCTACTTTACTGTATTCAGTGTTTATTATATTTTTGTGTGTTTTTAAATAGAATAATACAAAAATATATGAATTAAAATATTTTAAAATAATATTCACATACATTAATTATGGTACAAAATTTAATAATTTAGGATCTGATTGTAAGTTCAGCTTTTTTGATAATTATAAAATTACAACATACTAAAAATGCTTTGTATTTATGGCTGGATGTGTTATAATACAGTGAAATTCTTACTTTTAATACTGTTCCCAGTGAGTTTTTGTGGCCTCCTATTTTTAGATATGATTATAACATCCTTACTTTTCACGATATTTTTAACTTCATATGGACTTACATTTTCTAATGTAAAACATATTAGAAATATATATATATATACATATACATATATATATATATATACCCAAGGTTGAGAACTATTGTGCAAGGGCAATGTGGTCTAGGATCACTGTCTTGGGTCAATAAAATCCAAGTTTTGTTCTGTTAAAGTTCTTGAAAAAAATTTTTACTTTACCCGTATTTCAGCATTTTATTCACTATTTTAGTTGTTTAAACAAACTATCTCCAAAATCTGATCACATGGCTCTAACAAAAATATTTGCAAAAACTTTCTGGGGATAAATGGTACTATATTTTATTTATAATCTATATGGACTAGTATGATACTATGTATATTTACAAAAAATAGCAATTGCTAGAGGATGACATAAATCACAACCAGAAATGGAATCTTTGATATTTTATTTGTACTCTCTTTCCTACACTTTGGTGGTATGCCCACCACCCTAATTTTGAAAAAGGTTGGTAAAAAGTAAACTTATCATTGTGCAAGGTGAAACAAAGGAGGATCAAACAGTGACAAGCAAATTAATCTTTCTGAACACCTCAAACATATATAGGAATGTATGTATTTTAGATTTCTAATTCTAAATGTTATTCAGTTATGTTGTATTTCTATTGTATACACATAGATCATAATGGTTATTTGCAAAGTGCAGCTAATGAAAACAATGTGAAGAATCCATACCTAATTTTAAAATTTAAGGTTATAGAAATATTGAACCTTATATTAAACTTTTTGACATCAAAATTAAATTATTGATACATAGTTTTCAAAGATGAGATTTTTCCTATTAGGGATTTGTGTAAAAGGGAGGAGTGGAAAGAAGAGTTGAAAAATTTCATCAATTTTTATTTCTATGTCCTACATAAAGAAGTCATTTGTAAAAACTAGGACCATTAAGTAATTTATGATCATTTGATTTAATTTGATCCTCACAAACAGCCCTATAAGCTAGGATCTGTTATAGTTTTCATTCTACAAATGAGAAAACTGAAGCACAGAGAATCAAGTTACCTTTTAAACAAATTCTTAACAATACCTAATTTCCATTGTAGAATTATTTTGGAGATTGCTACAATACCAAAGTAAATGTAGGATATGATTTTGTCGTGCCAAATACACTTTAAGTACTTGAAAACTGCTTACTCTTCAAGTCATCATACTTTCAGACAAAATAACTAGGTAATCAGAATCTTCTATTAATTCATCAAGGCAGATATAAAGATACAGGCTGTGTCATCCTCTATTTCTTTTACATCATATTCTCATTGTATGAACAACTAAGTAGCAAAACTTTTTTAATGATTATTTACTCTTGTACAATATTTTTCATTTGGAGCATTTGGAGAAAGAATTCACCTTTCAGCAGAAAGTATATCACATATGGCAATACCTTCAGCCTTCCACCAACTAAACGCCAGTAATTCATTTTGTGAGTCATAGTGTGTGATGCATTTTTTTGAGGCAGGGTCTCACTATGTAGTGCTGGCTAGCCTTCAGCTTGCTTAGATAGCTCAGGCTGGCCTCAAACTCACGGCAATCCTCCTGACTCAACTTCCTGAGTGCTGTAATTACAAGCATGCATCACCACCATGCTGGGATGTGATGCTTTAAAGATGAAAGTATCACCAAAATGGAGTATCTTTATACTTATGAAAGAGCCACAACCATCAACAAATTGGAAACCCAAGTATTGAGGTTAATAAATTCTTAACTAAGAAATATTTGTTCTGTTAAATGTAACTGAAAACAAAATACTCATGGAAGTTTACATTTCTCATGGCGTAGACATTAGACATCATTTAGTTTCAGCCACAATGTAATTCATTAATAAACCCCACAAATAAAAATATTAACCAGAGAGAGTCAGCAATTTGGGCAATTTGGCAAACCAGACTAAAACTATTTCCTATCAAATCCTAAAATTTAAATTCTCATGGATTAAGAAATAAGAGAGTTCCAACAACAAGAAATTTCATTTTTTCCTGATTGAATTGTGAACACTAGTGCTTTGTGCTCTCTCTATTGGTGTGGCTGACCTTAAGGAGAAAGTGATGAGGTGCCATCATCACATAATACAATATCTCTACTGAGTATCTGTTCATGTACAGTGGTGCTTCTGTTTTGTTTTATTTTCAGCTTTTAAAAAATGGTAGTTCCATAAGAAATATTCACCACAATAAATGAAACCATAGTAAAGAGACATAACAAAGCCATGATGAATGATATAGCAATCTGAGGAAATTGAAAACTGCTATTGAATAAGACAGACTGTCACATCTACAAAAACAGTAATCAGTGTAATAACAGCAATAAAATAATATTTGTATTCAGTTCCTTTCAAGGAGTTAAAATAAAAGTTGTTTTTTATAAGTTAGCAGTTCTGGTGATATAAGAAAAATTAGCAAAAACAGGTTTTAAAAAAGTTAAATATGTAGCATGTTACTATTACTTGGAGTCACTGCCATACATACCTTCTTTCTTCAAATTTCCTTGAAGATCATTTCATTCTTGTCACTTTTTCTTTGCATGACTAAGTCATTCTTTTTCTTTAAAATTTAGTATTTTTGAACAAAGCATTTAATACTTGATTTTAGTAAGTCCATAATCAGCTAAAATTGCATTATTTTAGGTTTTCACAGCCATTTCTCCATTTCTTGTAGTTATTGCAATAGAATCTCCATTTATTATAGTTCTTTTTCTTATTTGAATGAAAGACACATCTTTTGTAAGACTTTTCTTTTGTGATATGGATGACTGAATGCAGGGCTTTTGCCCTGAGCTACATGCCCAGGTGTTTTTATTTTTTTTATTTTGTACAGTCTGGTTAAATCGCTAAATTGCCCAACCTAGGCTTGAACTTGAAATCGTCCTCTCTCAGACTTGCAGAGTTCTGGGATCACAGGTATGTACCTCCATGCCAAGCTTCTTTCTAATTTTAAATAAGAATGTCATATAATCCAGTGGCTTGTTTTTACCACCAACTTTCTCCATAGAAGTCATGTACTTAAAGTGCAGCATAGTCAGTGCTGACCCAAATTCAAAGTCATCTCCAATTGAAACTTACATTTGATGAAACATTTGTTTCCAGAAATAGAGTGAAGTCTCCTCACAAACAATACTTGCTTAATCTGAATGTGGAAAGAGTCTCATTCCAGAATAAAATGTGTGATGGTGTTCATTCTGATGGGCATTCAGAGGACCCAAATGAGTTTCAGATTTCACAACCATCCCTGTAACTTGCTTTTGGTTACTTATGTGGTTTTATCTTAGACTGTCATCTCAGTGACCAGTGCTGCTCATTTGCTGATACTGCATCCATATTCAATTTTCTTCTCAGTGAGTTTAGCATCTTTCAAGTCACTGAGGATCTAGATTGTAATCTTACTGTTTCAAAGTGTACATATTAAATTCATACTCAGAGAATGCTAATCTCTCAAGTAGAAATTGCCTATTTATTTTTACTTTACAGTAGGAAAAGTTTGTCATCGGAGTTAGACAACTGTGTGACATTGCTTTTATCCTTCAGGTCATCTCTGAAGTGTTTTTCAGCTCTAATATACTTTTATTGTAAGATTAATTATATAATGTTATGGTTAAAACATAAACTGTTTTTTCTTTTTTGGTTCACAGTAGCCTTCTTTAAAAAAAAAAAAAAGCATGTGGTTCTACTTTTGCAAACTCTAATGTCTTTTCCTAAAAGAAAATGTAATAAAGGAAGAATTCTCTAATCACCTCATACTTGTTTCAAAAATATATGTAATTACTGCATGTATGAAAGTTTCCCTCATTTTAGGCACTAATATTAATCTACCTAAAGCAAAGAAGTTCCTTTTGTTACAGCATAGACTTCAGATTTTATCATGACTATTTTCTGTTTGTTTATAGCTCATATGGGCAAATATAAAATATAAATGATTGCCCTTTATGTCTACTGCCTCTTTCTATAACATGACTTTATTCTGAATGTACATTTGATAATTTTATCTTAGCATTCTGATGTTTCTTTACTCTCTTGCAACTATTTGAAAGTTTTCTTTTCAAGAAATTGGACTAACTTTATATATTTATGATTTTAAAAATGCATCCCATTTCTTTAACTTCCTAGGCCTCTTATAAAGTTTGATATCTTTATTGACTGTAAGTTTTATTCCAGCTAAATGATCATCAACAACTTTTCAATATAGACCACTTTGATTAATGTCAATTTTTATCTCTTAAAAGGATCTTTCCCGGCCATTGGGGTGGAGACGTTTTGCCCCAGCTTCCTGAGGGCAGGGTTTTTAAATAGCATCCAGGCCCCGCATCCAGTGCCAGGGGGAGGATCTTTGCCCCCCAGGATTCCTGCTGGTAGGTACTCCCAGTGAAGTTTTCTGATGCATATAAAACAGAAAAACTGTATGTTAGACTTACAAAACAAAATGAATACAAAAATGAATACTTCTAAAATGTGTTTTGAGAAGAAATGCAGGTAATTCTTTGTAATTCAGAAACCACATTTATGGTACCCACTGCAAAATGGCATAAAGGAAGTAGAAAGACAATCAAGGCACCAGGTATTCAATTAGCAAAACACCGATCTACTGGGAAAATTTGTGCATAAGAACCAGAGATTCAGATCTTTAATTGTGACTTGTATTGAGAAGAATAAAGTGATGGTGAGTTTAAGCCACTTTGCCAGTTGGAATTGGCCAGAAAATAGAATTAAAAACTAAGTGTTCATGACAGAGAGAATAATTCCATATTTTAGTGAGTGTATAGAGATCTAATTAAAGTTCCATTTCACTAAAGAAAAATGATTTGAAGAAAAGCCAGAAAGTAGCAAATTTGGAAGAAATTTTTGAGAAAGAAAATTAATGTGCAGTACTCTCTAAAGAACCAATCTGACCAAAGGCATTAAATAAAATATAGAATATTGAGCATTTTAAATTGTAATTTCACAATTTCAGTGAAACACATTATGTGTTATCCATGGTCTGAGTATAATTACACATTGTTTTTTCCTGTCATTTAGTAAAATATTCAGCTGCTTTCCTCCATTATACCTAAAGGATACAAGTCAAACTGATATTGTATGAGTATCTTAAAAAATAAGATTCTAAGCCAGGGGATTTAGCTCAGTGGCACAAGTGCCTGCCAAGCAAACACAAGGTCATGAGTTCAATCCCTGGTACAAAAAAAAAGGCTACAGTGTTGATTCTTAAAGTTTTTTTGTCATGACTCTTACAATTTTATAATAATAATAATGTTACATGTTATACTAGTGACATCAGTGTATTTAAGAGAGCTGCTCAGCCAGCAATGGCATTAAAATAGTTGAAAAGACTGTGAAGTTCAGTAAAAATAAAATATCAATATGCGTAATGTTTGGTTTTCTTAGAATAATTATGCAACAAACCCTGAGATTATTATAATTTTTTGCCTTTTAATTGTGCTTGTTTACTACAAACATAAAAAATTAACTATAAATACTCTTTGATGTCATTTGGTTTTATAGTTGAATAATTTAGTCAGGTAGTTAGAAACTCTATGGCCAATAATGCCAATAATAAGAGTAATAAAATTATGTAAATTAAGATATTAACAATTTTAATTCCAATAAGATTTATGTGACATTTTCCTCCCTGGAATCAGAAATAGTGGAGTATCAACTGCATAAGAAGTTTTTGCTGTTATTGTTGCTGCTGCTCCTGCTGTTGCTACAAAAGGTTGGAGAGAAAAATGTGTATAGGCCGAGCTCTCAAAGCTACCAATAATATAAAAATGTGTCTGTCATACACATAGTTGATTTTTCAGTGATTGGAATTAAGTTGAACAGATGATGTGTAGTTTAATGGCTTCTCTGTTAATGACAAATCTGGTAACTTTAGATATGTTTGGCAGATATAATACGGTAAAGTTTAGCTGTGATTTGAATTATTCAATATTATTGGTAAAAAATAAAAATAAAATACACTGTAATTTTGCCACTGGGAATAATGGAAGGGAGATGATCTTTCCACAGCAAAACATAGAAACAACTTTCCAGAGAGGGACCTTAAAGAATACTCTAGCACTCTGTTCTTCTGGGCTTTAATCGAAAATTGCCTCCAGCTTTTATAGGAGAAAAAAAAACTGTTCATGACTTACATACAAATCAGGTGTCATGAAATTGCTTCATAAAAAATTTATAGATCTAAACCTATTCCTGTTCCCTCAAACTGAAATTAACTCAACTCACTTTTCCTAGCTTGCATAACTTTGATAAGTGACCCCTGTACACTTTGTCACTTTTCAATAGGGAATGAATGCTACAATTTCAAACTTAATTCTCATCCTCTTCTATGCAACTGTAACTTATATCCCAAGAATTTCCTTTAATTTAGTGTGAAGAGAAATGACACAGTAATCATGAAGGATTTTTATTGTTTCAAAAGTTTTAACAACTTGAAGTATATTTTCAGCATCTAAATTCCAAATCAATGCCCCTTCCAGCTTAGGATATCAATGTGAGAACAGGTATCCCCATGCCAACACTGTGACACTTTAGATAGTTGGCTGAAGGTTGATTTGCTCTGGACAGCAATTAATTTACTTTCCACCAATTGATTATATGTCCCAGTACTTTGAAGGTCTCATAAGACATTTCCCATGTTATTCAAGGCATTACCAAGCCTGTCTAAGTGATGATGTTAATGTATTTCCCAGTTACTTATCTTAATCAAATTTAAATGAGATGTATGGCTATGTCTTATATAAGATAGTTTCTTTGCTTCATGTCACAATGTGTTACCAAAAAAGCAATATTTCCATGGTACTTACTTTTATATTAACTTTGATGATAAGCTAATCACTGAATTGTGAGACCTAGGGAGAAGACAAACCTAAATCAGTGTTTATAGAAATAGTCAATTATTTATAAATTTTTCACTTCTAGAAAATTTATAGTAAAGTGTTATTATGCATAGTCTCAAATGGAGAAAAAACTGGGAAGTATTAGCTGAAGGATGAATAACAAGGAAAAAAACCATATGTGAGATATGTAAGTTCTAAAAATTCAATATTAAGCTCTCCCTAGGATTTCTTTTGTGATTAATCTTGGTACTTTTTGGAAGAGGTGATGTTTTCTGAAGCACCATCTCTGTTTACCAGCCTGAACTTTAAACACTATGCTACAACACCTATTTTGACATTTTGTCTGAGATTTTCTTCATCATATGACTTGTGGTATGTTCAAAGAGAAGGGCAAAGATAGAGTAAGACTCCCTCATTCCTCTGAGTCATGTAAGATGACACATGGAGATTTGAAGGCTATACTTGCATTTACTGAGTATACAATTAATGATGTTTAATATTATTTATTTACTTTCTGGAAAGAGATCTTGATGGCTTAAACTCAAAAAGATGAACTTTTCACATTCTCACTTCTCTCCCCTCCCATGTTAAGAAATAGAGTCATAATCCAGTTTTCTATATGCTAATAATGTATAACTAGACCATTTCTGTAGCAAATGACTTACAACTATTAGTCAATATTAAAATGTCTTAACAGTCCATTAACAATGATTATCAATACACTCCATATTTCATGTGAAATACTGTCTGCTAAGGGGTCAGGGAAAACTTTCCTTGTCCTATTATCTAATCACATCATTTTTTTACCCAGAAAATATATGGTTTAGATGTTGGAAATAGACCAGGAATGATAAGTATGAATCTGCAGAAAGTCTAGGATCTGGTAAATATATTACATTAGGAGGTTTTGATACATATAGAGAATTAGAGAAAAGAAGTAACACAAATATTTATGACTAGGTGGCAGTTTTTTGAAGGAATAAGAGAAAGTTAAAGCAAATTGTCATAAACTCAATATGTACAACAAAATCAGCAGTAAAAAAGTATACATTTTAAATACAGTCACTGTACTTCAGGAGAATCAAAGTAAACTATTTAATTTCTTTGTATTTTCAGACACCCTAGAAAGTCATTAGCTTTATTTTTGATTAACAATGTAACATTTTAAATCATGTATAACAAAGCAACTTATATTAGCTATAATTCTTCCAATGATGACTATTCCTGGAATATGCAGCAAATATAAAAGTTTGCCTTACTTTTACCAAATATTATAATAATTAAAACTCTATATAACATGATGCAGTGGGTAAGTTTTTTAAGAAAATTCTTCAGGAGGGAAAAAATCTTTTTTATTTTATTAACAGGTGTGTATATTTTACATTTTGTAGTTGAGGATCTTGTCCATTACCCCAGATGAAGTATATATGAATATGTTTATGTGTACCTAATTTAAACCAAGAGCTAATTATGAAAGGAATTGGAAAATGTAGACTAAATATGCAAAGTAAAATCATGAATAAATCCTTTAAAATGTACTGTAGTAAAGAGAAATTCCTTCATCTGGATTGCTAACTGCTAGCTTCTTAACTCTTTAACATTTGCATGATTTCAACTCCCACTGCAGTCCCTACTGGATGCCAGCTGCAACCTTTTCGCAGGGAACTAGCCTCTAAAGTTCTTGCAGCTGCAGCTTAGGAAGAAAGCCTGCAGAATGTCAAATATTAAAATAAAAAATGTATGGTGGGACTTTCAAGTAAGTCTGGGCAAGAGATCAAGATTGTTGATATTTCCGGAGTGGGGATAGACACAGAGAAGATAAGGTCACTTGCAGAATAATGAGCAGAACATACTTAGGCAGCTGACACACAAGAACGATGCCATCAGTTATTGTAGTTCTATTCACAAGAAACTAAACATCCCTTTAAAATATTTGCAACATTGTTAGTGCTAGAGGGTTATTTTAAAACACCTACTTAGGATATATTCTACAATGCATGCAAAAGGAGCTAAGTTAGATTTTCATCAATATGACAAGATGCCCAGAAAATCAGTATAAAGGAGGAAAGGTTTATTGTGGCGTATGATTTCAGAGGATTTAGGCTACAGTCACTTGGTTCCATTACTTTCAGACTTGCAGTGAGGTAGAAATACCAAAACAGAAGGGGAAAGCTACTCATTTTATGGCAGCCAGAAGAAAGAGAAAGAAGCTCTGTGCTAGAAGGTGTCCTCCTTCTCTTTATTCCATCCAGGGCCCCAGCTTACTGGATGGGGAAAAAAATGGAAGCTGTAACTCAAAGCTTCAAGTATTCAGTTGATACCAGCCTTATTGGAGTTAATGAGTTTAAATACTCCTGTGGAAAGGTAATCCTCATCTGGTGGTACAGTTCATGGATTCAGATTCCTTATGATTCTATCTACTTTGTCTCTTGGCCAAAATTAAGACTACTTGTTACTTAAAAGACCGAGTGAAAACTTGATGGATCATTAACATCCCTCCCTAATTCCAATTTTGAAAATCAATTTGATTTTCAAATGAATGAAACTCTCAACCTATTGTATGTCCAGTACATGTTCTTTAAAATCAAAGAATGAATTTTAGGAACACTGGAGGTTAAGAGTAGAATATATTTATTGAAAGAAAGAAAGCTTCTGTCTGAGAGAGAGACAAAAGGGCTCCTGAGTGGGTTTTCAAAGACTGTCTTTTTTAGGGACTTTTATAGAACAAAATCATGCGGTGACACAGGTCCAGTGTGGGGAAAATTTGAGAACTTGCAAAATGGGCATAAGATGGGACAGAACTATGGTTAACCAACAAGATTAATTGCTCAGGTAAAGTTGACTAAATTGGGAACAAATGAGGAAACCCGTCACTGAGAAAGCAGGCATGCTTATTGGGCAGTGACTCCTTCCATGGAGGGTTGGAATAGTGACTCCCAGCTTCCTCAGGGTGATAGAGACCCATTTAGAATATCAACCCTTAGGATGTGGGTGCTTTTATTTGATCTTTTGTCTTGAGACCTGGCTCACAGTTGGAGGTGTCTGTCTCCCCAACAGTTGCAAGGTATCTGGTCTTCTGCACTGGCTCCGTTGTGGACCTATCCCTGTCTGATTGCCTATAATATTTTTATCTAACTCAGTTGCCTGTAACAAAATGGTTGTACATTCTCTGTCCCAAGAAGTGGATTATGTAGATTTTATATACAATTTCAAGACATCCCTGGACAACCTGAAGACCATAAATAAAGAACTCCTGGTTCTTATAGGACTCAATATAAAGTTGTGTGTATAAAGTTATGCTTAACTGACATAAGTGAACCTTATCATCTTTATTTAAAACTGACAGAAAATTTGCAAAAAAAGGAAATAGCTGCAGGTTGCATTTGATATAGCTCTTCTGCATTTACAATGTGAATTTCTATCTTTTAATACATGAAAAATCTTAAAAGAGCCTTTAAGTAATATCTTACTAGTTCTTTTTCAGAATCTTTAAAATTTTAGCCTTTGACCTTAACTAAGCCTGCTTATTAACATAACTGCTTCTTTTATCTTATCATTTAAATAAATTTGAATCTTAAAAATGTAAATCTTACATATATGGTTATTTAAATTCTCATTGAGAACATGTTTAGCTCCTAGATATCATCATGTTTTATTGCCATTTGTGTCACTTATCTAGATTGTATTCAAAGAATTGGTCAACACTTTTAAAAGATTCATCTGGCAATCATTTTCTGCTCTCAGAGTTTTTAAATAAAACTTACAGAGCTTATGAATGAAGCTGAATCTGGGTGTGAATCAGCATTTAGTCTTGACATTGACTGAGATTGTTCTGTGGGTGTGTTTAACTTTTATTAAAAAATGATAAGGAATTTGGCTGCTCAACTGCCACTCCCCTCCAAAGGATTCCCACCCACCACCATAGCAGCATGCCCTGGGGCATGCCTGGACCACTCAGAGTCTAAGTGTCCTGATGTAAAGGTACCCTCCTCTTCCCACTGTTTATTGTCCTTTGTAGAACAAGGCATGGTGGAAACTTCCCTGTGACACAATGCGGACTTTTCATGTTTTCCAGTCAAAGAGGTTTTACAGAAAACATATTTAGCAAAATTAAACTTAAAATTTCAACATCTTGTGACAGGAACAGAAGAGATTCAGAAATAAATAGTAACTTTCCTGGAGCAAAGGAAAGTAGTAGTCAGTGATTTAATTATGTCATATTTATGATTCATTTAACAAGTGTTCTCTTTATAATCAAAATTTCATTATAGATAATCCATGTATCTAAGGTACATTAAATATATCCTGTCTAAGCATGGCAGTTCACATGTGTAATCTCAGTATTTGGGAGGCTGAGGCAGGAGGATCACTGTGATTTTGGGCTGCATAGTGAGTTCAAGCCCAGCCTGAACCATAATGGAAATTTTATAGCAACAAATTTTAAAAGTCGGTTAAGAACCTGTTACTGTGTTTCAACAAGATATGCTGACCCAACTTGTCACGTAACTAGACTGCCAAACCTAGTCAGCCTTAACTGTCTGTGTCTAGCTGATTTTCATAGACAACCTATCCCAGTACAGCTACAAGGACTATATTTTCCTACTTAAGAAAATAACCTACTTTTCTAATATGTTTCAAGGACTTTCTATCAGGTACAAAATAGCTCAGTCAAGAATACACTTAATTCTACCTGCCCCACTCAGCACCCCCATCCTAGAATTTTCTCACCTCATAATAAACAATTCCTTTTAGTTAACGCTGCCTGAGTGTATGGCATATTTCATATAACCAATTACATGATAACCTGTCATCAGCTTTTGTACTTCCTGCTGACAAAATGTGTAAATTTCTATTTCAAGTTGGAGCTGATGATTTGGAACTGATTCTTATTAGCCTGCTAGAGTAATAAATCATTGCCTTCCAAATTCCTCCGTGCAAGGTCTCTTCCTTTCGGTTCAGCACCAGGTTTTTGCAACACAGCTATGTAGCAAGATCTTGTCTCAAAACAACCAAAAAACAATTATATATATATATATATATATATATATATATATATATATCCTAGCTAGAGATAGTCTAGAGATATGTTTTATTTTTCTGATCATTTTCTTTTGATAGTGAATGAAACAAAATCAGACAGCTACATATTTTATCACTTGTATAACCATAAGACACTTTTAAAGCCAGAAGGAAAGCTTAGCATTTGAATCACTACTGGGAAATATGATGCTTTTATACTAAAGCTTAGGTACTTTTAAAATAGTTTTCCCCAATGTTTTCTCCAGAGGTTTCATAAAATTATACCATGTTTCTGCTCTTGAATGTTCTCATATGAACATCTTACATCTAAAATTTTATCTGCTAGTCTTTATTCTATTAGGATAATTTTAAATATAGGACTATTAGGATAATTTTAAAAATATATTGATTTGTAATAGAAACTTCAGAAAATTATTGTAAATTGATATTTGGGAGATGGAGAATGAAAGATATAAAGATATTTCACTGAGTTTCTTTAAGACTAATTTACTGTTTATGTAGAGTGTTTTATGGTTCATGGGACTTTAGATTCTAGAACTTCTCTGCAAAACATCTTTGGAATCCCACAGTACATAGTTCATAATGCCTTTCTATGATGGTTCTACAATAAGACACAGGGACTTAGAAGAATTCTTTAGGTTCTTCAAGTTACTAATGGAAGAAGCTCAGGTGATATTTTGAGCTATAATAACATAGGCATTCACACTCTGGAGGTTGATTACCTGGTAAAAGTCATGGCCCAGGCAATGGCTTGTGTTGAATCCTTGGCTTACTACTTAAACTCTCAGTACATTTGTGACTCTGAAGTAATGATTATACTAACCACAATGGTGATATAAAGATGAAGTAAACTGACAGATAGAATGCCAACAGAACAGTGCCCAGCATATTGAAGAATTTATAGAAAGTAAATTATTATAAATACATTTAGAGGGAGTATTTAAAATTTATCTACAAAAAAAGATTTTTACAGATGAAAATCAAGAACTAAAGCAGCATATAATTATTTGATCTTCAGCTTAATTCAACTTTGAACTTAAACACTACAATATTTCAAGGATTGAAAATTTTCTGGTGTTTTTATTCATTGTTATCTAGTTATTAAAAATTTGCTTATTCTATAATCAATTATTTCTTTTAGAATAGTTGGGAAACAAAAGATCATAAATAACTTTTAAAACATACCATACTTTAGTTTAATCATCACTGTATTACTCTTCTAAATATGTATGCAATAAAAATTTTGCAATATGGTTAGTGTTACATAGTGAAAACGCAGCCTAGCATTAGAATCTTTGGCAGTAACTTTCATTGTCAACAAGACACTTTTAGTGAGGATAAATCTTTCTGCCCATATGGTAATTTCTAGTGGAAAGAAGGACATTATTGAATATTGCTGAAGTTAATTGATGCAGATGGTATGCCACTGCTTTCCGGAATGGCAGGAAAATTGTTTCCTTTCTTTAGCTTTATACCTTTCATTTACTCTAAAGCAAATCTAGGTTTTAAATTGCTATTGCTTTCATAAATGCAAATCACTCCTAATTTCTGGTCACCTGGTTTAATGCTAAATAAACATTTTATGCTTCAGCATTTTGCCAAAGGCATTTGCATCACTTTTAAATTTTAAAAATATGATAAAAACTAAAAGAAAAAATATAACCAAATAAACTTTGTGATTATTTACAAAGAGGGGTTTCAAATTGTTTCAAGTTTAAGCTAATCATTTCTAGATTAACCAGAAAATACATTGTTGCAGGTACAATTCTCTCAATAGTGTGGAAAACGTAATACAGCCAGTTAAATGGGCATAAGTACCTACTTATTCAAGCAGAACTTATTTTTAAGAAACTAATATTTTTTTAAGTACATAAATACTCATTTGAATTATTTTAGTATATCATAAGACAAATCATTTTGTTCCATAAAGCAACTTCAAACCTGTCGATTTCAGGTAAATAAGATTTATATGGACCTACAAGAACATAAGAAAAGCTCCTGTATATACTAATATTAGTCATTTTCAGTAGTGAAATGTCTTAACTACTAAACTACTTCTTAGTTTAAGTTTAAATATCAGTCAGTAAGATAAAAGACTCAGCATAAATACATTCGTTCATTATTGGACCTATTATTGCATGATCCTATGTTTAGTATTAGATACTATTCTTTGTGTTTCAAACATATTTTCCCTTTTAATATCATAGCTGACCTATTGAGGTGGTATTTGTATTATTATATATAATATATAAATATACAAATAAATTTATAATGTAAAATAAAATATATACAATAAAACTGAGAGTGAGATGAAATATAAGTTGTGAAAGTCACTTATATAAATTGGAAAATGTCTTCTGTATCAGTTTCTCTGAAATTAATCCCATAAATTCCAACTGCACTGATGATAAACGAGGTGGAAGGTAATCAGCAATCCCAGAATGTCTAAGACACAAGAATTTCAGTACTAAACTGGGAAATTACTGTATCTTATAAAACATGTAACTTCCTGTTGTTTGGACATTTATTTTGCCATAGGAGGTAAAAGAATTTTCATATCAATACCAAATGTAACATAAAAATGATCCATATTTTGAAAAAAATGTTACATTGTGAATAAATATAAAGGGGGAGTCAGATAATTGTGCACAAAAGAGAAGAAAGAAAATGAGCACTATTTTTGAGTAACAACTATTGCCAGATACTGTGTTAATTATGTATGTTCTCATCTAGACTTTTTAGAAATCTAACAGGGTCCCTAATTTTATCCATATTTGGTAGATGTAAAATCTGGCAGAGCTAAAATGTCTTGTCCAAGATGGTATTACTGATAGACAACAGCAGAAATATGAAGTTTGTTCTTAAAACTATTTTCAAATGCAAGTAATTTAGGATTAAAAGGATATAATATTTGCCAGTCTATTATTTCAGCAATGCTTTTCATGGTCTAGAATTATTCTTAAAGAGCATCCTTATTTATGTCTTCTTTCTGATATTCAACTCAAAAAAGTAAAATTGTGTATTTTATGCCTAGGTTTATGCTATGTTTTGAAATAACAAAGAAGAACTAAGCTCAAATTCTGGCCTCATGACCACTTTAGAGTGGGAGATAGACATATTGTTAAGATATATATATATATATATATATATATATATATATATATATACCACACCATAAATAAAAGGGAGGAGAAGGTAAAAAAAAATAAACACTTTCTAAAAGGGAAAGTGATTCATGGAAGAATTCACAATGGAAATAGTAGTTTAGCTGCTTTTTTAATAGTGTATTATTTTCACCAAGTCGAGGTAGTGAGAAAGTAGTCTTCTAAAGAAGAAAACACAAGCAAATTCGTACTCAAAGATTTGTGCATAACCTATACAATTTGATAAACATAGAAATACAGGGTGGCAAAGATGACAGTAGAAGTGAAAGCAGAAGACAGTTTGTGAAAAACCTGCTTTACTAAGCAGTTTAGATTTTAATCTTACAGCACACAATATAACTAGTACCATGCTATTTAAATGGATTAGAGAGATATTAGCCCTTTGTTGTCACTGACCTTATTTCTATTGCCTTTCTGCTCTGAAAGTACTGATATTCTAGTGACTGAGGGTCTGTATCCAGAACCCAGAAGAGTACTTGGTAAATAATAGGAATTTTAAAACTTATTTGATATATTACTCGAAAATAATGGGTATATAAGAGTTAACTTGCAATGTGGGGAGAAGAAGAGCAAAAACCATTGTAACAGATCAGGCAAAAAAAATAAAGGCAGGATGTGGGCAATGTCAATATTTTTGTATAGAACTTAAAACTTACAGATTAACATTGATGAAGGTGAGAAGTCCAGTATTGCAAGAGTTTCAAGTCTGGGTAACTGGATGAATGGTGATATTTTAAATAAGAAAAGATTAGGAAAAGAAACTCCAGGAGATATGTTAAAAGATTGTGGTAACATACAGATCTTTATGTTAAGTAAAGTAAGACACAGAAATAACCTTACTATAAAGCAGAACCATAGAAGTTGAGAGTGAATGGTGGTTACCTGAGTCAGGGGAGAATGTGTTGGGGTGAAAGTTTGATCAAATGAGTACTAAGTTATAGTTAGGAGTAAGAACTTCTGGTGTTCTACTGCACAACAAGGTGACTGAATAATGGTAATTACTGTACATTTCAAAACACAAATTTCAAACACATGATTTGATAATCACCAGACAACACTCCAAGAGGAAATAATTTTACTTCACTACTTATATGAATAAAACAATAATTTTTAAAAATATCATAACTGTTCAAATTTGTGTTGTCTTTTGATTGCATAAGAAGTACAAGAAAATTATTTCATGTATTGAAAAATCCACTAGCGGTTATAATTATAATTCACTACCTATACAACAGATGCAAGGGAAATGGAAATAAACCGAAGAACTGGCTCAAATATTCCTCAGTTAGAAGATACAGAGGGAAAAAATGTAACCACTTTGTCAATCCAGGATATCACCACAAATGTTATTGCCTAGCAGAGTAAATATAAATATGATAAAAGTTAAATAGAATAGAATGATTGTAATCTGTAATAGAGTATTGAAGTTGTGCGGATTTTTTTCGATTCATTTTACTGACTGCACATTAGAAATTGCCAGACAGACGATACTACATAGAGCTCAAACCCATTAGTTGTATGAAATTGTTAAATCTCTGTGATCCCCTTCTTTCACAGATCTTCTCTGAGGAATAAAAAATCTACTTCACTGTAAAATATTTTTCCGTAGGACATTTAAAGATCATTTTTCTTTTCTTTAACAGCAGCATGAGAAAAGTATAATCTTATGATCGCATGGTTACCCCACACTTCCTTTATCAAACCATTATAAATACTGGGAAAGTATTTGAAAAATATGTATCTGTCAGTAGTCTCTATATGTCCCAGTGAAAGAAAATAGGTGTTCTTGTCTATAGGAAAAGGAAGATAAGAGATTTTGTGATTCATTGGCTATATTTAAATGCTTTCTCAGCAGATTTGATTCTAATGCAGTTTAAAATACCCATAACTACATCTAGCTGTTTTTTACTCTCTACAGTGAATATAATCATTAGGTACTGCAAACATGTACTAATAAAATTAAAAAGGAAATAGCATTTTAATTTTTGTAATTTATGCTATACTTATCTATTTTCTATTATAAATGTAATAATGAACTAACTGTAAAGTTACTTTTAGCTTTCACACTATAACTAACTTCCATATAGAAAATGATGAGGAAATGAATCACAGATTAGATGCCTGTGGTGATCTAAGAAAACAATTCTTTAGTTTCAATGAACAGCTGGTGTCAGTGCTGTCACACAGAGTACAAGATGAAAAGCTCAAATCTGAACATCTGAGTAACATGTACATACTACATATTAATTCTTTTATAAATCCTCTTTCCCTTCTCTTCCTCTCCCCTTCATCTTTTGTTCCCCTACACTTTTGCACAAGCTCTGTCTCCCTGTTTCCTATTATCTATCTTTTATTTTGCTCTAAAATTTATATTTTGGGTTGGACCTGTACATGTCAGAGAGCTTCCACATTGTTGGTAGGTATGTAAACTGGTATGACCACTATGGAAATCAGTTTGGAAATTCCTCAAAAATCTAAAACTAGAAATTCTATTTGACCCTGCTATTCCCCTTCTAAAAATCTTCCCAAAAGATTTTAAAGATTTATTTATTATAGGATACTATTTTTAAAATCTGTTTCAAATGAAAGAAGTCACTGCTTCTATTTTTTTTCAATATACAAAAGTTAAATATTTCATTATTACTCTTGCAAAATCTATTTGAAAGTAATAGATTCCTTTTCTAAACTATCAAAACACTTTATTATATTTTCTTTTGTATATATTTTAGCCAGTACAAAATGTCTCCTGTCACAAGACCACTTTTGTAATACAGACAGTGGATAAACTCCAAATTTCTTAAATGTCAGTTTTCAAAATTTCCCTTCTTTTTTAGAAGTCTCATCAGTTTAAGAGATCTTCCAAGAAACCCAAAGTGAATTTCTTTTTTTTCCTTCAAAATAGCCTAGATGCAGTTATGGATATTTTAAACTGCATTAGAATCAATATCTGCTGAAAGCACTTACATATGGACAATGAATAACTTAACCTCTTACGCTTTTCCTATAGACAAGAACAACTATTTCTTTTTACAAAAAAACTGGGTGTAGTAGATTAACTAATGATCAATTTGTAACAGCCAGCTGAACTCAGCATGATTCTGGGTGTGAAGTCCCAGTTGAGGATTATTGCAAATAGCAAAAGAGAACTAGAGGGAAAGATGTGCTATTGGTCCTTTGGAGAAGTTTGTCATGCTGATTTTCCTGATAACTCAGTTGTTGTCATCAGAGGAGCATGGGTCCCTGCTGTCGCTGAGGAAGGCTGCCATTATTTTCAGGGGAACTCTTGTCCTTACCTTGAGTGTTGCTTCCTGACTCCAGTGCAGATCCCTCAGCCTGCTGACACAGATCCTTTATCCCACTGGTGCAGACTTTCTAGCTTCCACCATTGACCTTTGGGCCTTTGCAGTGCAGATCCTTGACACATACTTGTGTGAGACATTGTCATGGGCTCTAGGCCTCCAGCTGGACTCATGCAGGACACTGCAGTGGGGTCCAGGCCCTCACCAGGATTCTTTAGGTCTCTAGTGCATGGACAGATTTCTTGCACTCTTCTGCATTTGACTCTTTGAGTGAACTATAAAATAATCCAATAAAAAATGTGTCCTGTATTAAACCTATCCCCTTGTAAACTCTGACTACAACACTGGGGGAAGCTTCATTTGTTTTTTATTGTTCTTAATGAGAAGTAAAACTTGTCACTGATGAATTTTAAGAGATACCTGGAATGTCTTCTAAAGAATCATATATAGAACTAATTGCAAATACACACATGGATCAGAATCTTGCTGAAAACTTAAATATTACTTTCTTTTTAAATGTTAATTTCTTAAGCATAGAAAATCAGTATAAAAAATTTCCTTATTTTTATGAAGCACATACTGTGCTTAGTGATCTAGAGAACCCCAGTTAAGGGAAAATAAAAGGCATTTGTGAGGGAAAAAAAAAAGTAAAACTACCCAATAATATAAATCCATAATAACAATTCTTGGTGCACACAGATATGATGGGAAGGTAAATGAAATATCACTGGGTGAGACTTGCAAGGAAAAGGAGTGGTATATAAGTTCTGGAGCAGAGAGCATGTGTGGTAATATTAGAGAGAAGCAAATTGAGAAATAATCCTGACAAGTGAATGAATACTAAAAGTAAAGGCAGGAAGCAAGATTGAACAAGTGTAAGGGATAATGACAGCTGGTAAAGCAGAGAATGGTACAGCTGTTTAAGAGAGATGAGTCTCTTCCTGGGGAAAAAACTGGCAGAATGAGACTTGGAGCTTTTATCTGAGGTGCTTAAAGAATAAAGGTAAAAATATCCAAAAGTCTGAGACAAATTGACTGATACTTTTTAGTTTAGTTATTAGACTACAGACAAGTACTTTAATTTTCTATTCCCTCAATTTCTTTATTGTGTATCGGGGATAATAATATTATGTAGAAGTTAGACAATGATAGAAATTCTTGCAAGATCTTTGGGTTCTAAGGGTACAGGTTTAAAAACAAAGAACCTATAAATGTTCCTCTGGCTGCCATAATCAGTATAGATTGTAAAGATAGAGAAAGAACTTTGGCAGTCATAGTCTTGCTAGCTCAGTTTAACCCAGTAACATCTGTAATCAATTGTCATTGAGACTAGAATATATGCATTCCCCCCAACCTTGTTACCCAAGTGTCTGCATCAGCCTCTTTCTTTTAGCTCCTTTTGCCTACAGGAGTTCCTGGAACTTTCAGGTTTAAAACCTGGATCTTCTAGATCCCTACCCACAAGAGTGCTAACAGTTCACTTGACCTCATCAATTCCTGATAAAGTTCCTTATTCATATTTGGGTGAAATAAATGACTTTGAGGAATTTTACAGAATATGTTAAGTGCATACCAAGTGGAAAACTTTTTTAGATTCTAATTCTATGCATGACAAATTGGGAGCTTTATTACCACATTTAACCTTTAGCATATCTTTCTTTAAAATATAGATTCAAATGTAAAATCTAGCATTTGCATATATTGCGGTACTTTGTGATGATGGTCATGCTTTCTAATCTGCAAGGTTTGAGTTCATTTAAAAGACAAATTACAATGAGATCTAATATTTCCATCATTGGTATCTGTACACACAATTTTGTCCACATTTGTGTGTGTGTGTCATAGGGTAAAACTGTACACAGGACAGATAAAATTGCCCCCCAAAATTCAAATATAAAGCAAAAAATATAGAAGTAAAAATAAATATGTCACATATACTTATTTCAAGCAAATGCCATTTTCCCTTCATCTGAAATTTTATCTTTTAAACATGGGCAATTGAGCAGAATAAATTCATTCTCCTCTATAAAACAAAGCAAAGTTATTTATGAGAAATATTCTATTTAATAGTGGTCTATTTGGAGTTATAACAATTGATGTGATAAAACAAGAAATAAATGATGTTCATTTCTCATTTTAGCCTCTGCACCAGATTAGTAAAGAATCACTTGCTTATTTCTCATGTACTGCCATTATTGCTCTGTTGATCAAATCTATTTCCAATAAAGAGATGATCAGGAAATACTACAAATACTATGAACTTTGTAACATTCTGCAATTTACTGAAATTTTTCTGCTTGAAGCCCCATAAAATAATTTATGAATTTCTCCTTTCTATTTTATATTGAGAATGTTTCAGAAATGCCACTCTCATGTAAGTCAGCCAAAATTGCTGCACCATAATGGAATCTGTACTTGCCACTAAAAAAGCAGCAAAGGTAACTACCTAAAATTAAGCCCTGACTTTGGCTTGTAGACTTTTCTAAGGGAAAACTAGAGGACAAGATAAAGTGATTGCAAGGCTTTAGGAAAAGAAATGCTGGATTCCTTTGAAATTCATATTGTAATTCATGTCAGCTTTATAAACTCAGAAGGAAGTAATGCTAGAAAGAAATAGACATATGCATATGTTATGATGCGATTCTACTTTTATAAAGCACGTTGGAAAATGAGTTCCTATTAATAAAATGCAAATAATTTAGTTAGCACAGTTGGAAATCTCTTAACTGCAGCAGGTATTTCTGTAATTGCTCTAATACTTATGTGTTCTCTTGCTCTTTTGCAGGCAGACCAGTAATGATTGTGGTGGAATATATGGAGAATGGATCCCTAGACTCCTTTTTGAGGGTGAGATGATCTTTTCTGATGACATTTAAATAAGCTATTCTTGGTTCTAGATTTGAAATCATTCATCATCAATTAATTTCATGTAACATTGTGCCTGGATTTTCTGTGAAGGATGGTAGCAACTTCTCTAAGGTACATGTCTCTGATGTGGTGATAAACTAGAATGTATCACTAAGAGGGCAGGATGTACATTTAATTATATAATTGATTTCCCCTATAAATTCACGTACATGCATGCATACTAATGCACAGACACACACATGCATGCACACATTCCAATTGATGCTATCAGGAAGAAAAAATATTTAAAGAAGCTCAGTTGCCTGATTCACCCATTTATTTTGCTCTACCACACTTATCAATTTAGTATAATATGTATGCGATGTCTGTAACGTTCAATCCCTTAAGTTGCTATATGTTTATCATCAGTGGCTCATGTTCATTTGAGAAACATAGTTTTATCACCTTTGTTTCTCAAGTTCATTTGGCTGATTATTCAGAAAACAAAGGAAATAATAAAAATCCTTAAGCAGTGATTTGCTTTAGAACAGTATTTTAAAAACATTCTTTTTAATGTGACTTCTCCCTAAAAATAGAATATATACAAAAAAATCATTAGTTTTATATAGTACAAAATAACAAAAAAATGAGAAAACAACAGGAGGGTATATTTCAGTGTAGTCATATGTTTTAACATTTAAAAAGCCATTATGTGCTACCGGAGGTCATGTGTTTGTATGCCATTGTATTCTTTAATATATATCTAATAACAGAAACAATCGTTTTTCTTGCTTGTGAAATGACTGCTACTTTGTCATTTTGGATTTGTTATATTCTCTTTTTTATTTTCATGTAAAAATTAAACATTACAAGTTTGTTCCATGTTATTCAGACAAATTCTGTTTGTATCCCACTTCTCTGTCTTAATCTCATTTTCATTTATTTTTCTTGATTCCATGCCTTCTTCTTCCAATATTAGCAGTGATGATATATTTACACTGTGACTGAACTTGTTGTCTACATCCAATACCAGAAGCTGAATTCAGCAAAATCTTCAGTCATTATAGAGAAATACTACTTTCACAGCACATACTCTTACCCAAATGTGTTCTTAAGGGGAAATGACATTCATAGGTGTTTGATATAAGAATGACTTCCTCTTTTCTGTAGCCATTTTAAAATATGTTATTTTGTGACATATTCATTTCATCTATAAATGTTTTAAATTGCTTCAGAATAATTTATCAGAACTACCCATGGTACTTGAGATGCATATATACTATGCATTTCCATTAGTTATATTCAAAAACACATTTTTATCAAACACATATCAAAATGACCCACTAACTAATGATGTTGGGATAGGTTGGTTTTCTGTTTCTTTTCTTTTTTGGTATCAGCTATTATCCTAAAGCAAAATATAATGGCAAATAAAATAGCAGATAGTCAATTTATATTGCTACTGAAAATTTTCAAATGACTTCCACAAGCATATTCATTGAGAAATGTTAGTTTCAGCTATAGTTTTTATTCTGATGAATCATGAATCAGTTATGTTATAAAGAAACAATAATGTTATAAATAAACATTTACTAATAGACATTCTACTATATATATATTACAAGTGGTATATGTCTATTTAAATTTTAAAAACTAGTATTTTCACTTCTCACTATGCACACTGCAGGTAAATATTAACAGACAGTCTGGGGAAAAACTTATTTGTTGGATCGATTGGGCTATAATACTTTTACTGTGAGAACGTAAATACCCTTCTCTGCCACCTACTGGCTATGTATTTTGGATATGCTACCAACTTCTCTGTAACTCTCCTTATCCATCTGTAAGTGGGGATATGAACAATGTCTACCTCATACAATTATTTAAATGATTAAGTCACTTTTTATAGAGCATATAGAATAGTGTGTGACACATTGTAAGGGGTAGAGTGAGGACTGAAACTAAAGCCTTTATGAATCAAAAGCCGTATTCTAAAAACCTATGCTCTGATATCTGAGTTTTATTCATTAAACTTCTTACTGCATTCCTTATAATTATGTTTCCTCTGTGTTCTATGTCTCCTCTGCACATATAGTTTCTACTAAAATTAAAATTATGGTATTAAAATGTAAAAAGAAAGCTATAGGAAGGGGAAGAATTGTCAATTCTATCTTATTCTTCTTTAACATGGCTGCTCTTCAGAAGCTCAAAGTACATTATAAACTTTATGTGAATAGCAGGCGCTCAACTCCCAGGGTAAGCAGAAATAAAATATATGTAGCCCGTAAATTCTCAAAAGCAAAGTCATTTTTCAAACGACTGCTTTAGAATTTTGATAATCGCAGCTTCTGTGAGCACAGAAAGGAGGAAGTGGCTAAATGTGCTGTGTAGTGGGGAAGCCATCCTTGGCTCATTAATAGCCTTCTGCACTTACTGGAGGCAGAAAAGATTTCTCTTTGGTCTCTCACACTATTTGAAAATCACTTCAATTTGCTATTTTATTATGAAGAAGTGGTAGCATAACTAAGTACAAGATTATAGTCTAGAGCCAGTGCTGGTGGCTGACTGGCTGTGATACTTTGCTGAATTCTTAAGTCTCATGCCATTTGGGATCCTTGTGGACATTTTTCATGATATATATTAGCAGTAAGGGTGCATGGTCAAGTGTGTTGGTGTGTGTGTGTGTGTGTGTGTGTGTGTCTGCACGGCTATGCACATGTGCAGAGAATGACTGTGTATGAGAGATTGTGTGTGTTTTTAATTTTAAAAATGAAGTGTGATCCAACTTAGTGAGCAAAGAAAGCATCAGCCCAGTTGCCCAGAATGCATTAGTGATGCCCCGCATCATTTATGTGCTTATCAGTCACTAGTGCATCTCCTTTGCTTAAATGTTTACTTAAGTCCTCTATTTTCAATTAGATTATTTTGTTGTTTAGTTTTAAGAATTAATTTATATATGATGGCTATTAATTTTTAGCAAATATATAATTTTCAAATAGTTTATCTCCTATAAATTGTCTTTCTGTTCTGCTGGTAATGTTTTTTTTTAATTTTTTTTTTTAACTAGGGATTGAACTCACGACCTTACTCTTGCCAGGGAGGCACTTATACCACTGAGCTAAATCCCCGGTGGTAATGTTTTTTTTGTTTGTTTGTTTTTGGTTTTGGACACAAAAGATTTTACTTTTGAGAAAATCCTATTTGTCTATTTTTCTTTTATTTCTTGGATATTTAATGTAATATCTAAGAAATCACTGTCAAATAAAATATCATGAAGTTTTACCTTGTTTTCTCCTACTACTCTTATCATTTTATTTATTTGTAGATCCATTTTAAGTTAATTTTTATGTGGTGTTAAGGTCTTACTTCATTCTTTCATCCAGCTTCCTTAGCACCACTCACTAAAAAGACTATCTTTTCCCCACTGAATGATCTTGGCATCTTTCTCAAAAATAATTTACCTATAGCACCATCCTGCTGCTATAAGAAATTATCATAAACTGGATAATTTATAAATAATAGGAATTTACTTCTTACCATTCTGAAGGCAATGTACAAGACTGAGGCAATAACAAATTCACTGTTTTTATAAGGGCTCACTCTCTGCTTCTAAGATAGCAACTCCTCCCCTGGCTGCAGGGAAAACTGTGTCCTCACATAAAGTAAGATTTAAAAGGGAAAAAAAGAATGAAAGTGTTCCTTTTAACCCCTTTTATTTCCAGCAGCCTCTTTATTTCTTTTTTAACTAGCATGTACTCACTTATTACTAACCTGAAAGAAGCTTTAATTAGTATCCCAATTCCCTTTTAGCATCCTCATTTTTCTGTCATACCCAGTTTACAAACCATAACCTTATTATCTCAATTTTTATGTTTGGAGGAGTGGATCATTTGTGCTGAAAATCACATAAGATAAGCTTGCACATCATTGCCATAGTACATTTATGTTCTTCAGTGTTAGCTGGAGATTCAGCATGATTTCTGAGTTATTTTATTTTCTCCAGGATTAAAGACTATGAATGATAGTTTCATGAGAAGAGTACATGTAACTAATACTAGTGATTGGGGTGGGGAGCCACTTACACCTTTTTAAAAATCTTAATAAAGTGTATAGTTGGTTGCCCTTACTGGGCCCTGAAAAGACTATTCCTGGAGTTAACCTGGTTTTTATTGACCAGGTTCTTAATGATCAGTGACTTTTCTTAACTTTAGCACATATTCTAAACCTTTCTCCTCAACTGATGATTTGTTCCCATGCTAACATATAAACCCTCCCCCTGTGCTGTGTAGAAACAAAACAGCATCAGTTATCACTTTATTCATCTCAGGCCAGTCTCTCATAAACCTGTCTAGGTGCACAACACACCATCCCTCCAGTCTTGGAAGATGGGATAGATTTTGCTACCCAAAGTCAATCTATCAGGGCCCTTGATTTTTTATTTCCCCATCTCCTGAAATATTTTTGCCTTATCCACTGATTTTCTTTCTCCTGAAGAGTACTGTCTAAACTTTCTTCTATCTTCACCTCTCTTAGATCTTAAGACAAAACATAATATACAAAAACTTGCATAACTGATAACATCACGAAACTATAAGAAACAAAACTGATAAAATTAAAGGAAGAAATAGACAGTTATACTGTCTATAAGTAGTTAAAGACTTCAATACCATCTTCTTATTAATGGGTAGAGAAGAGAGAAGCTGAGTAAGGAAACTGGGAACTGACAAAATTTTTGCTAGGTTGACCAAGAAGAAACAGACACAAGCATCCTGCTAGAAACACATGGAAACTTTTGGACTACAAGATTTTATTGGGTAGAATGAGGTATAATAAGGTATACAAGATAAGAGAGCTGCAGGAGGAAAAACTGTAGATACAGGCAGTGACATGCTACAAGGCAGACCAGTTAGCAAGAGATGATCATTAAATAGTTAAGAATTTTATGATTTGGTTGTTAAACTGATAATGGCCTAAAATTTGCTGTAGTGAAAATTGCCCCATAGAAATTGGCAAATGCTACAAGCCAGTGATTTTTAGTCATATTTTTATCTCGAAAGCAGATTTACAAATACAATACTAAATGGATGTTTAAAATTTCTGCAGTGATCAGTTTCAGGTATGACAGTTTCCAGATGTCAAGCTCGAATTTGGTGGCTAAAATTAAGATGAAGATTAATATTAATATATATATATATATATATATATATATATATATATATATTTACCTTACGTGACTAACAGTTTTATGTGCTTTCTGAATCAGACATTATTCCAGTTGCATGAATTAGCTCACCTATTGCTTACAATGACACTATTAAATAAGTAATATTATTGTCTGTATTTTACCAATAAGCATTTTGAGACAAAGTGAGTTAGGTAACCTCCCCAGTGTTAAACAGCTGATAAACCATTCATTAAAATTTTGTTACAAATATCTATTGGCAGACTATGGCAAGCCAGATACTGTTCTGGAGCTTGAAATTCAGATGAGAACAAAACACAGATTAAAAATCTAGTTGGAAAGGAAATGAATTACCAGAATATATGGTATATCAAATGTTGTCATTGCCATAGGTGGGGAAAAAGCTGAGGAAATGGAAGCAAAAATAAGAATGGGTTTCAGTATAAAATTGAAGGGACAGAGAAAGCCCCACTGAAAAGTGCTATTGCATAAAAAAGAAATGAGAGAACACACCAAATGGATACCTCGGTGAAAATATTCAAGGAGTAATAACAGCAAGTGATAATGCATTGGGGAAGGAGTATTCTATTGCTGAAAACTAACCATAAATAAATCTTTAAAATCAATGACCAAATCTGCATGTTTTTTCTGAAAATTTCAATTTATGCCTGTTGTCTTTTCATAATTATTATGATCCTTTTACTCTGCTGTAAAATATATAATAATATTTAAATAAAATACATATTTTTTCTGTCAGTCTGGTTAAAATTGGATATGTAACATAAAGGTATTAGATAAAGAAATCACAGGAGATGGAAGCAGAAAGTGGCACAGATCTTAAACAACAGTTGTTCTCAATCTCGCCATATATTGTATCCATTTAATCTGAAAATCTGTTAGTAATCCCAACTTCTAGGCTGTACTCTAAAGCAAGTAAGTCAGAATCCTTTATGATGGGACACATGAAAAAAATGTCAAAGTTATCCCTGATGAGACCAATTGACCAACCACTGACTTGTAATACCACTGAAACAGGACCTGTTAGGGCATTATTGTGATACTTTTTTTTTTTTTTGCTGCAACTATTTTAGTATTGAGGAGAGGCATAAAATTGTTGCCCAGCTTATTTTTAAAAGCATCACTCAGCTATTATATTAAAAAGATACTAAAATAAGGCATAAATAGATGGATACAGGGAAGCTAAGAGGCTTTGGGACTAATCTAGTAAAGAGATAATGATGACTTCAAGAAGCACAGACTTGATAGGAACAATCATATTCTGAGAGATATTTTAAAATAGCACCAATGTGATTTTCTGGTAAATTGAATAAATTATATAAAGACAATATTCAAGAGCACATCTACATAATAAGTCCATAATGAACTACTTAAACTTATTATATTATCATATTAAATGACTGATAGACATTAAACTCATAGTAAAATATCTCATATGTATATGTGTGTGTATGTATATATATATATATATATATATATATATATATATATATTAAGATATCCATAATGGCATCTAGTATTATTGTAGTATGTTTAGAACATGTCAGTAAGAATTTAGCATTATTTTTTAGTTACTTCTTGATCTGTTTTTATCAGGTGGTTAAAAATGTTTTTAATTTTCACTATTAAAAAATAGATATGCCTAAGCAATATGAGTATTTAATAATACATATAAATTCATATCAGTCTTTCAAAAGCAATGTGAATCATTTAAAGAGTTCTTTGAACAAATTCAAAGCAAATATTAATTTAAAAAATTAAAGGGCTCCTTTAAAATATTTATATATTCAAATTATAAATCTAGTAAAGATGGCATTTTACCTTGCACTAGTTATTTATTAATAATGAGAGCTGAATTTTATTACTACACTTTTCTTGGGAATTGTATGCATATAACTATATTTGTGCCAACGTATAAAAATGGAATTAATCTACCTCAAATTCATTTTAGGTTAAGCAGTAAAAAATGAATTTATGCACTAATAACATTTTAAACCATAAACACTATAGTTGAATAGCATGTCAATTTTTTAAGAAAAAAGCTGAAACATCATTCAGAAGAATGTTATTTTATCAGACTTGTGCCTACTTAGTGCCAAATAAAAAGTCTAAAAATAGTGTGTGATGCTAAATATCCAAATATATGACATCCTGGTACACATAAAAAATAAGGATGGTTAAGTGTCTAATTTTAAGTTGTGAGTTAGATCAATGATATTTAATCAATATTAAATCCAAGAATAATAATTTATCTTTATGCATTTTAGTTTGTACTACCTGTTACCATGAAATTGTGTTTTATTATTTCCTTTGTTCATTCTCATTTTATATCTGACTTTATATTAATTTTGATTGATATATAACATAATTGTACTGATATATAAAGCATAATCAAAATATACAATGTACATTTAAATTTTGTTTAAAAATATTACAGTAAAAGAAACATTACCATTGATCCCCCTCAGAATATTCTCTCTTACTTTGAACACACTTACCTGTCCTTCTTGCTATATCTGAAGGTCTTCTGTAAGTCTTTTGTGAGTGTTTTTAGTTATGCCATATTGGCTGCTTTGATGTCCAGAACTGAGTTGAAACTTTTAACTCTCATAGTCATTTAGACTTTGAGGAAGAGCCAGAAGTTGCATGTTTCAAGATCTAGTAATCAAGGTGAATCTGGTCACAGTATAATGTTTTTATGATGTGTACCTTTCCATTTGATGGTACTTGGCAGCTGCATTCACTATAGCTTTTTATTACACCTCACAAAGACACTTGTGAAAGAACATTTCCAGAACTGCCTCAGAAAGTGGCAAGAAAAATGGGATAAGCATGTTTGAAGTGAAGACGAGTACTATAAAGAGAATTAATAGCCATGTGTCTTTCTGTACTCATTTTTTAAAAAGATAATAATTCACCATATATTTTGATCATCCCTTGTATACAGAAGTTCTATGAATTTCTCAAACATTTGGGTCATTCAAGAAATTTTGGATTTGTGTGGTTAAATATTAAATCAAAACTTTTTATTTTCAGTCCTACTTGAACACCAGAATGACCATCTGAAAGAAATTTTACAGGATACATATGCAGACACAAGCAGACATATTTACAAAACCTTGTGTGGGTAGCTCTGATACACTGTAATAATCATTCATCAAGATGAAATTCTGTAACACTGTTGGAAATATGAGTCAAAACAAATATTTTCTCCACTATGTATAAACCCAAAAGTTAGTGTAGATTACCTTTATACAAACCTAAGCAAAATTTAAAAGAAAAAAGCAGGTTCAGCAGTAAGCTGTGTAAGCTTAAACTATATTATATTCAGATTCACTTTAACCTCTTAAAATCTAACTCTGAAATCCAACTGCCATATTTCACAATCTTTTCTTCCTAGATTTTCAAGGTATATTAGAATGACATTGTTAGTTTCCTTATGAATGAGATTTCTGATTTTACTCTTGGTGGCCTCTCTTCTATAAACTGTTGCCTAAGTTTAAGTTCAAAAATCCATGATGACTAGATGTAGAAAAGCTCTGAAGGATTTATTAAGTATTCTAAAGGAAATTATAATAAGATTTTTATCCAGAGAGACCACAAGAACCAAGATGGCTTTCAGTACAAAGGAGATATTGACTCTTATTTATTTGGTTGTTATTTTAAAACAGGAATGATTTGTTTTTTAATCTATAAATAACCCTACCCATTTATTTTTCAGATTTAAGAGCATGTTAAAAAAGTCATAGCATGGTCAACTTTCTGATTTAGAAACATATAAAAACTGAGTTTTAACTTCAAACATAAGTTATAGAAGTAATCCTCCAAGAGCTGTTTTCTGCAAAGTCATTTATAAATCAATTGTTCAGAACTCAGAATTCATTTGCTCATAAATATTTCTTTTAAAGTCATCCCTAGGCAGACCCATAAAAGCTTTCTTCAACAGAGAATAACTAAAGTATATACCTTCCAATAATGTAGAGGGTTGGGATTTTCCTTCAAAAACATGTGGTTTTTTTCCCCTCTGCAAAATTTGCCCAAAGCAAAAATTTCTTGAAGAGCATTTTTCTATGTCATCTACTTCTTGCTTCATGTTCACTATTCATGTTCTGAAATATCCAACTTTTACTTCTATAAATCCCATGTTAGCTGATCTTTCCCATTCCTATCTAATTCATCCAGGCTAGATCTTTCTCCACCCCGAAAACTCACTGCAACCTGGACCCCTCACTATTTTTTTTTTTTATCGGTACCAGGGATCAAACTCACGACCACGTGCTTGCAAGGCAGGCACTTATGCCACTAAGCTAAATCCCAGCCCCTGGGCCCCTCACTTCATCCTGCTTTGAGCTTCCATTCTCTCATGGCTACAGATCTTAGCTGGATATAAGGGTGAACTAATTCATACTATTATGTAACTCTCAAACACTATTCTAATCCTCTAGAAGGTTTTGCATCTTTTACATGAATCCAGACAGAGTTTTAATAGTCACATTATAGCATAATAAAAAGATGTTAAAAACTTGAGGACAAGATACATGATGATATTTTCGGACAACAGAAAATCAGAAACACAGAAGTTACCTCTGCTGTCCTTGTACTCTCAGTGGATTTTCTTCCTTCTTTCTCTTGAACCCATTGTATTTCTGACATTAGTTTTCAGAAAATAACCTTAGCAACATAGAGGCACAAAGAACAAGAGGCTTACAATGTCTACTGTATTCTTCTGTCTTTTGTTAACTGCCTATTAAGGCACATACCTGTACATTTACTTTATACTTTATAGTTCAAGTTCTAAGTTTGTATGTAATAATTTTACAAAGCTTCAAGTAGGTCTTCAAGTTTTGTCATTCTATTTGAAAGGTTTGGTACCATTTCTGATAACTTGTGATTAGTGAACCAAACGACTCTTTCAACATACACATTTCAACTTCATTTTAAAACAAAACTTATCATTATCCAGTGGTGTTACTGCAACATATTTGTGAGGAATCTTTAGAATCTCATGTATTTTTTTTTGTTTTTTAAAGAGGATAAAATTAAACATAACAAAACAGAGCAAAACAGATCATAAGATAACAATGTAAGAGACAGATTTCAAAACAAGACAATGGGAGATCTTCACTGTCTGTCATATTGTCTCTTGTTTTCTTCCAAATAGTTGTCCATATCTTCACATACAATGAATTCATACAAAACAAAATAGTATTAAACTGATCAGAACAGGATGACGGAGGCATTTTAGATCTTCAACACCAGACAATAAGGAGGTTTATGCATTTATTTTAGACAACAAGGCACTGCATTGTCCTTTGGATTCTCTATAAATGTTTGTTGAAAAGTGATGTCTAATTTGTATTAATTCTTCTCATAAACTCCAGTTTACCATGTAGGAGAGTAGTGTTATTACTCATACTGGACCTTGCTAAAACATGAATCACTAGGATCATATACTTTTTATGAAGAATATTTGCCGTGGCTTAAATATGAAGTGTCCCTCAAAGACTCATGTTATAAAGGCTCAGTGCCCAAGTGGGACCTAGAGAGAGATTAAACAATGGGCACATGGATTTCACCAATGAGTTAATTAATGAGTTATTAGGTGAATGTGCTATTAGGTGATAAGCTCAGGGTGGTGGAAGTAGGTCACGGGCTTTGAAAAGCCTAATGCTTCTCTGGCTCTTTCCTTGCTTTCTGCTTTTTGGCCTTATGGACAGTCTTCTTGCTACACGCAATTCTGCTGTGATGTTTCTGCCTTTAATTCAGAGGACTAAAACCTCTGGAACTTTGAGACAAAATAATCCTTTTCTCCTTTAAGTCACACTTTTAAGATATTTTGTTCCAACAATGGAAAAGCTGACTAATACTGTGTCCCATGCTTTCAGCAAGAGTTTGAGAACAGTGATTTATATTATGGTCTACAGATTAATTTAATGTATTTTCTAAGGCTATTTGGTTAATAGGATCACTGTGATTCTCTGGTGAATATCTAAAAGAGCAATGGCACAGAAATGGAAGATATTTAGTCCCATTTTCCTCACTCTAAAGCAAAAATATCCCTCTAGTAATCATAATCACAGTCTTGCACTTAGAAATTGGATATAGCTGCAAGTATAATCAACACCTCAATACTTCTTGTTCATTCATGATACTCAGAAAAATCTCCTATGGTAAAGCTAACTTTCCATGAAAAATTCTTCAAGAAGTTATCTTACTACTTACTATAATCTGAAAATTTTACTCCAACAAAAAATAATAAATTTGGTTCAGTTTGATCTAGTGAATATTTTTTTTGAGATTCTACTAAATCCCAAAATCACAAGCATGAACAAGACAAGGTTTACTCATTATCCTAGAAAAGATTATATTCAAGTTAGTGGGAGAGACAGACATATTCATATATGACTCTAACAAATGTTAGTGTAGTCTAGATACTAAGAGAGCAATAGAACAAAAGCTTGGACCAACTTTATCCCTTTACCTTCATAAGCAGTTTTCCTTCTTTCCTGTCAGTTGTAGGCCCTTCTGCCTATACCTCTAAAATAAATCTCCAACTTTGAGATTTATTTTAAATAGATAAATAAATCTATTTAAAATAAATCTCCTTGCTTTTAATAGCTCCAGACTGATCTTTCTGCTTCCGTCCTCCATAAAAAAATCAGAATATATCACCCCTTAATTAAAATTCTCTCTAAATTCTCATTACATTTAGAATTCATTTCAAACACTTTATAATGGCTTACATGGTCCTTGGTCTTACCTCTAGCTATCTTTCAGGAGTCACTTTTATTCCCTTTACTCAATAAACTCTAGCCCAGTGGCCTTCATTTCTCAAGCATGACTAATTCTTCACCAATATAAGCCATTTGCACATACAGAAAACTATTCAAAGGCTTCATAATGTGATTCTCTTTCAGAACACTATTTTTTGTAGTTTCTCATTTAAACATTGTATCTATTTTACTATGTTTTTCTGTATTCATGTTTTCAAATAAATGTCAGTACAACTGGAACAGGTGCCTTTCTATTTTGCTTCCCATGTTGACCAATAGCAACTAGAGCAATCATTGGCCCATAGTAGATGTTCCAAGCATGTTGTTTGAATGCACCAATGTGAGGATTCACCAAAGCATCTAAGAAGAAATAATACTTGTCATGAAAAATTCAGAAGACTAGAATAATATTCTTGGAAAAGGAAACTGTATAAGCAAAGCACATTAGACATAAAATAACATGCTATAGAGGTAAACTGAACACACACCACACACACACACACACACAAACAAACTGAAGCAAAATAATGGTAAGAAGCTAAGAGGCAAGCAAAATCCATGTCTGTGTTCATGTGAAAACACCATGCTTTAGTCTATCATTGCAGAGTATTGAAGGATTTAAAACAAGGGACAGGGTCAGTTTTGTGTGTTCATGGGGTATGAGTATATTTATTTTTAAAACTCATTGGACAATAATGTGATAGCTTTGGCAGCATGCTACTCAATTCCTATATTTGTCCTTAGCTCAAGCCAAGCAATTGACCTCAGGGCAAGAAGAATAATTGCAAAGGATCTTAAATTGCCTGTGGGTAAAACTCATGGGACAGGGCCTTGAAAACCATGGAGAACAGCTTGTGTTACCACAGAGATACCGTGACATGCCAGTGACTACTCAGATCTGGGGATGCTGTGCTGCAGTCTGAGAGCATCTGATGGAGCTCGGCAGCTTTCAGAATAGACATTAATATGTATCCCTTTCTGAAACCCCTTCCAATCAGGCTCGCCCTTCCTGTCAGTTAGAGGATAAACTCCATGTTTTTCAGCAATCAGGTTGAGCAAGCAAAGAAATAGCAGGGCAAAGACAACCAGAATTCTAGCTACTAAGCTCTGAGATGCAGTGTGTAAATATGTCACTATCACCCTCATTCATTTGAATCTGCCTTTCTGGGAAGAAACCATATGTCATAAAAAAATTCATAGCTTCTTTTTGATTAATCTCCAATAGGAACCCAAAGATATTAAATCTCACTGCTCTCATATTTTTCTCCTCCCCTCATAAACAATTCAATTCAATTTGAATTAATATTTATCGAGCCCTGACACAATGCATAGCAGCATAGTGGATGCTGTTATAGAGCTGCTACATAAAAGGGCCAAAACTCATATCTGCCCTTAGGAAAAAAAGACAGCCTATTGTGTACAGGACAATAGCAATAACAAAGCAGTAGCAACCAGTGCACTACAAGATAGTATAAAAGATTATTTAATTTAGTCACATTTATCAGCCACCTCTCATATTGAAGGAAACAAAAAAATGAGGATGCTGCATTGACAAGAAGTAGAAAAGAGAATTAAAATTGTGTTTGAAGAAGAGAGTTGAATTTTTTCTAGAGAAATAAATTTGTGCCATACTTCATGCATTATTAAATGGGTCTATTCTCAGCCACACATAGTGAATGGTTCTGCATTGATTTGTTTTTCTGGGGTGTCACCATTTGTTTGGTTTTGACTTAATGGTCTCAGAGATCTTTCAGACCTTGCTTTATCATGCCAAATTATATAGCTAAAGTTAGGCAAAGGAAGGTTTATTTGGGATCAGCTTTTTTCCCAAAAACTCCAACTGATAAAAATACATACCGTTTATTTGCATTGTCTGACTTCAGATTTTAACACTATCACTTTATTGATTATTAAATCTCTGTCCTGTTCAATTTGAGTCTCTATATGGTAGGGTAATAAATACACTTATGTTTCAATTACCATAAGAATTAAATAACATAATACTTGTTAAGATCTTAGATTGAAAAAAAAAAGATCTTATATTGTAGCTGGTTTAGAGTGTTTTATGTATGTGAGCACTTTCTTTTTCCTAAAACAACATGGTAGCAGTTAAAATATGCATTCCATTCCCAAAAGAGTTTAGAACTATTTTGGTAGCTTGTCTTTTGTCAAGATCATATCTCATAAAGTGTCATAAAGTGGGTGGATGAATGGACAGATGGATAGGTGGATAAAAATATAGATTCAGAGATTATCACAGGCTACTGCCCCCAGGAATCAATTCATAACAAAAGTTCGTACTCAGAGACTTTCTTGGTGTGAGCTCTGTAATCAACTGTTATCACTGTAGCTTTTGCAGTTTTCAGTCTGATAGTTCTTACTTGACTCCTCTGGAAAATGGCTAGAGAAAGCCACTGACCCAAGACTATAACATCTTTACAAACTCTGCCTGAATCCAGGAATTGACTGATGTGGCCATGTAAGGGTACTGTCTTTTTCCCTCAGATTTGGCCACCTCTGGCAGTAACCTGTTCCTTATCCAGAACATCAGCATCCATGGACTGGTGGAAGGCCTTTGTTGTATATGTGCTGCCCTTGACCTTCCCCTGCTGCCCAGTCTTTTTTCTCCTGCTGTCTTCTCTACCTCATAAGTGCTGATTCTTACAGTATATAATCACAGAACTAAATTTAATGTAGCTAATAAGTTTTGCTGCCTTCATTAACGTCATTCTCAAAATAAAGTTGTTTTCATTTGTTGTAATGCATATAACATAGGGAAATACGAAAATTCTAATAAGATTTTGATTTGGTGCTACTTCCTCAATTCACGTTAAGGGCCCTGCATTACAAGGCACACATCAATCCAGGGGGAATGCCAGCTACATGCCCTAGTATTGCTCTGAAAATAGTTCTGATCTCTTAGACCCCACAAAAAGGTCTTAGCCAAGTGACATGGAAATTACTAAAATATGGCCAGGGATATATATCTCAGGGCCCAGTGCCTAACTGGCAAGTATGAGGTTGTGAGTTCGATCCCCAGTATTAAAATTTAAAAAAAATACTAAAATATATTGTGTTTTATAATTAGAGAATAAGCCAGCTGAGAGGGTGCGACCTGTAATCCCAACACTCAGGAAACTGAGCCAGGAGGATTGCTGCAAATTCGAGGCTAGTCTAGGCTACAAAATGAGTTCAAGGCTAGCCTGAACTGCATAATGAAATCTTGTCTCAAAAAGACCAAAAAAAAAAAAAAAGTATTGAGAGTATACAAAGAAAGTGGTTTAGATTGTTTTTCATGCCATTATCTCATTTTTTGCATATTTTTAAAATATCACTTACTATTATTAAAACCCTTATTGCCCTAACATTGATCAAAGCAATTAATCTAAACCTCTTCAAATTATACTCATGTGAACATTTAAAATAAACAATTGTAAAATGCCCTCCATAATAGCCCAAAAGAGGAAGTAACTCAAATATCTGTCGACTAGTAAATGAGTAAAAAGCCATATAAATGGCATAAAAATCTTTTTAATAGTAGTAGGAAAATACTGATACATGCTACATTGAGGAATAATCTTCGAAATAGTAAACTAAGTGAAAACACACACACATATCATGATTCTACTTACAAGAAATATCCAGAATAGGCAAATTTGTAGGTACAAAGATGAACATTTTCCTGGGGAGGGGGCCTGAGGTTGAAGTAGAATAATTGCTAGCAAATATAGGATTTCTCTTGGAACTGATAAAAAGCTCTAAAATGAGTTTTGATGATGATTGCATAACTGTTAGTATACTAAAAAGAATCATATACACTAAGAGGTTAAAGAGAATGGTACTACAACAGCAAGCAGAAACACCAAAACAACACCCAGAATTTAGAGGCAGATTTATTTACATCAACAGACACAGAGTAGGATCACTCCCAAAATATCAGGCCTGACTCTCTGGTGCTCTAGGACTTACATTGCATAAGCAAACAGGAAGTACGGAGGCAAAGTGGCTTGTCAACTGGGGATTGGTTTATACAGTGTACATCTAAATGTCCAGCCGTTTCTGAGAGACCAGAAGCAACTGGAACTGGAACAGGAACTTATTACCTGGGCAACTAAGAAACTGAAGTATACTGGCTGAGAGTGACATTTTCTGTTACAGTATGAGAATTATGTCTTCATAAATCTGCTAATAATATTTGGTGCTCAGAGTAAACGGGAAATTAATTTTCAACCTGTTCTAATACAACTATTTCTCTTGATGTGCATACTCTTGTGTTAACACTTCATGTTTCAGGAAACTAAGAAAATTTTCTGACTCAATAAACTTACAAAAATTTCATATAATAATCATAGGATTTAATAAATAATATTTTTATTAGAGTAAGTTAGGAGCTTTGATCTGTGTTTTATATGAAATTTTCCCAAAAACTCTAAGTTAAATGACTGTTTACATTGTTCAGATAAAGAAACTGAGGCATACTATAGCTTTTAGATGGTCCATCAACATTTCCTACTATTAGAAATTCCACTTGACAAAAACTATGATAGGAGGCAACTGCAGTTTTTAAGCAATAAAGAGATACCTTTTAAAATTTAGTAAAGTCCTTTGTAGGCCAAAATAATTTATGCTTTCAATTCTACTCAGAAGTTGTGAGCCTCCAAATAGAGAGGAAGTAGGTGGAGGATGGAGTACATGATAAAAGAGGTAAATTTCATTTAATAGTGTACTGTCTAAGAAGATGGATTAGAAACATAAAGAGCTAATAACACCAAAGATTTTCTCTGCTAGGTTATCTTTTGTACATTAATTATACAGAAGAGTCTGCTTAAATGGATACTCCGGCTGTAAGAGTGCCTCCTAAGAGAGAGTTCTTTACTTTGCAATTGATTTAGGAGATATTATCTAAGAACTGTTAAGGAGATAAGTTGATACACAAAACAAAGTTTATTTCATGTGTAGTATAGGCTCATTCATTTAACTGACCAGTGAATCACAACTGTATAGGAGGCAAAATCATTATGATAGATACAATTAGATCATCGATGTGTTAAGATACACTGAGGTATTTTGTTTTTTGTTTTGTTTTGTGGTATTAGGGATTGAACCCAGGTGCTTCACACTGAGCTATAATCCTATCCTTTCTAATTTTGTTTTTTTGAGGCAAGCTCTGGCTGAGTAACTGAGTTGCCCAGACTGAGCTCAAATTTGTGATCCTCCTTCCTCAGCCTTCATGAGTGCTAGGATTACAGATTACACTGAAATTTTAAATCAAATGTCCATGAAAACTGGTTTCAATTGGAAAAAAAATTAAATGGTTTTATTTGCGCTTCTATATTGTATAATATAATACAGCCCTATAATCTCTTGCTAGAGATTATTCTTAAATTTTTTCCAATAAATAAAAAAACAATTTTTAATGTTTCCCTATAATTTGATTAAAAGCAGAAATCTCCAAGTAACTAAGTAGAACAACGTGCATTATTGTTCAAACTTACACATTTTTATTTTAATTTCCCTAATTTTAAGGATATTATTTGCATGCATTTTTGTGGGTACATGCTTCTTGCACAAATGAAAAGTTGATTTTTTAAAAATCTTTTGTCAATTCTACATTGTTTTTAAATCAAGGAGGAAATAAGAGGCAATTAACTATTATGTGGCCTTACTCAGCCTGGTTCATTATTCAGAATACAGAATTTATTTAATCCTCTCAACCAGGACTTAGAGCAGCCTTGTTTTCAGTCAATTGTCAATTCTTTTCTTTTTGTCCTATAAAATTAAAAAGAAAAACATCTAGTTATTTTCTGTTTGCTTCTTTTTTTTTTTCTTTCTGCTGGTGTGTTCTCAGATTGCTTTCAAATATATTTTCAAATATATGTCATCCCTTTTTCCTTTTCCTGAGTGACTTGGTCTGACTACCATTTTTCATAGTATTCCTAGCTACCAAACAGTTTTCCTCTGATTGTAGGCTTCACTGCGCTTCTGTCCACCTGTGCATTGGGTTCAAAGCTCACAGCCAAAGAAGCACACTCTATTTTCTCAGTAGCCTTTGCTGTCATATTATTTTGACTTTAGTTCCCTCTTTACCAAAAGTTTCTGAAATCATTTTTCCTAGAAGTATGTTTAGTTCTCCACTATTCTTTGTTTAATTCTCCCTTATCACTTGCAGCTAGGGTTTTTTTTTTTTTTTTGCAAATATGTTCATTCATGCTGGATCAAGTAAAATAAAGATGTTTATGTAGCATAAATATATAAACACATGCATGCTGCTTTAAAAGTAATCAATTCAAATAATTCTACTTCTCTTGCAGAAACATGATGGCCACTTTACAGTCATCCAGTTGGTCGGCATGCTCCGAGGCATTGCATCAGGCATGAAGTACCTTTCAGATATGGGTTATGTTCATCGAGATCTAGCAGCTAGGAATATATTGGTGAACAGCAACTTAGTATGCAAAGTTTCTGATTTTGGTCTCTCTCGAGTGCTAGAAGATGATCCAGAAGCTGCTTATACGACAACTGTAAGTTTATGTTTTTGTCCAATATAGTTTGCTTACTTTTATAATTTTGAATGTTATTATTGTAATTCTGCTTTTACTTTCCCAATTTTCTGCTTTGGTTTATCAGTTTCCTAAATTCACATAATTATTTAAGGGCATAGTTTAAAAAAATTTCTTATATCTGAGCAAGAATAATACAATATTTGTAACATTTGATGGGAGGGAGAAACTAGCAGAGACCACCAGGCTTGGAAATTATGACATGGAATTTACTGTGCCTGGGTACAAGCAGGCAGATTGAACAGTAAGACCTTCTTCCCTGAATGAAGAGAACTGTGTCCTTTTTACAGGGATGGGGAAAAGACAGGGGACATTAGGCAGGAAGATTTTAATAAACTTCTGTGGTTGAAGTTCTCTGGCAGTCTTACACCTTAATGGGCAGAGTCCATGAAGTGTCCAGTATAAATTCTCAGGTATCTCCAAATGTCCCCAGATGTTTTAGGACCTGCAAAATTTCTTGTCCTCTCTTATCTCCTTCATGACATCGTGTACTTGCCAATGACAGCTTCAATACTGATCAGAATTCTCTGTAGAAAGTAGTACCTTTGCTTGCAGGCAGGTTAGAGACTAGCAGAATCAGGTCCAATAGGAATCTTACAAATAAAAAGCTAAAATTTTAGAACCAAGCTATCACCAATAAATTATATGACACTGATTTGACTAACAAATATTTAACTGTTCTTGAATGTTCAAACAAATTCATCATGTTGTTCACTTTGCTATTTTATTCAGTCTCAAAGTCTCTGTTCAGGTATGTTAGAGCTTCTAATTTGTAAAATAATTTAGTTGTTTCTTAAATAAAACTCTTTGCCATTGATTCATTTGACAGTTTTAAGCAAAAATAAGTCACTAAAACTATTCAAGATGTTTTTATTCTGTTTTATTTCCTAACTTTGCACATTATTTTAAACCATGAAACTCTGTTATTTAATTCCTTTTATTTCATTTTTTGACTTCAGTTATTCCAGAATAAATTCAAGTTTAATATTATGAGTAAAGTATTTCATCCTCTTACTATGTTTGCTTTGTAGAAATTCTTATATTAATTTGTCAGTATTTTCACCATTCTTTCAATAAAAAGTGTGGTTCTAGGGAAATAAATTAAATACTGAATCTGAGACATAAAATAATAGTAGCTAGGGCTGGGGATTTAGCTCAGCAGCATAAGTGCCTACCTTGCAAGCATGCGGTCATGAGTTCGATCCCTGGTACAGATTTAAAAAAAAAAAATAATAGTAGCTACTGATCTTTCAAGGTAAACAAAAAGCTTCATAAAATTAACTCCATCAACTATGAAAATCAATTATTTATTTTACAAAAGACAATATTTCGAGCTCTTTTTTTTCATACTGGGGATTGAACTCCCAACCTCGCGCTTGCCAGGCATGCACTTAAGCCACTGAGCTAAATCCTCAGCCCTTGAGCTCTATCTTATAAATGGAAAATATCACTACTGTTTTAAGGCCTTTTTATTTTATTTTTAAAAATTGTAACCTGAAAACTTTTGTAGTTCTAGAATAATACACATACAATTTTATATTAAGCATATTTTTCAGCCCTAGATAATATTTTAAATTATCAAGTAAAAATTATAAAAGATAGTATTTATAAGTGTGGTAATACATGCAAAGAATAAAATGAGATAACTAATAAACTTTTCACTAAATGTCTACATATATACACTTAAAGCCACTTAGTAAATTCTATTTTAACTGCTTTTAAAAATAGAAAGATAGTAACTAGATTTAACATGCTAATAAAATTACTAACCCAAAGTTTGATACATACTGTATACAAGTGTCATTGGATCAATTTTGACATCCTGACTCCAGGCTTTTTCTCTTTTATGTGGTTATAGGCTGTGAAGTCTGGAGTAGTGCTGCTTTAAATTTAGATCAGACTACAGAATTAAATAGAAAATTAGGTTACCAGAATATTTATACTCCAGAAAGTGCCTCTGAAAAACCATGGGTTATGTCCTAATTAGAAAGATCTCTGATTTCAATTAAGTGGCAAATGGTATGATCTAGTTATTTTATAAAAGTCTCATAATTATCTTACTATTCATAGAATTCTGAGGTGCAAAATATACATTGATTGCTTCATCTTATAATGAACATGGACTTTGAATATATAACACAGCACAATGTTGTCTTTAAGGAGTTTATGCTTTGAGAGGTAGACAGACTCATGCTTTCTTGCAATTCAGAGGTCTGTCATAGAGGTCTGATAAAAATGCATGGAAGAACCAAAGAGAAGTCTGAATAAAGTTTCATGAAAAGATAAAATATGAATCAAGTCTTTAAAAATTCAGTAGAGATGATTAGAGAAAAGACCATCCAGATGAGGAAAGAGAGAAGATATAGAAATGCAAAGAAGTAAATGGAGAGATTGATGGAAATGTGCAGGGTTTGAAATTGAGACCAGAAGTGAAAAGGGCCAGGTATTTCAGAAATAATTGCTAAGGTATTTGCCTGGTAGAGCTTGAAGATTTTTCTACAGCTGCTAAAAGACATCAATTAATTCAAATACGGAAATAACAAAAATAAGTGCATGTCCTAGAAGATATTATTGACAATAATGTAAAGGAAGGAAAGATTAAAGGACAAGACAATGTGGTAGCAGGGAGCATTACATACTGGAAACAAAAAGGCCATATTTCTTTAATTAGGGCTATGGCAATTAGGATAAAGAGAAGAGGAAAGAACTAATTATCATTATGAATACACAATTTATAGGATTCCATAAGTAATTACACATCAACGATAAAGAAAAGGAGGTTTTAAAGATGACACTAATATTTCTAGATCAAACAACTAATTGAATAGAAAGGCTATTAGTTAAGACAGAGAATACCTGTTAAAAATGGTCTGGCTCTCAATATTAGAATACACACAAAATTATAACAAAAGATCACAGATACTCTTTCTCAAAGTGATCAAGATAATGTCTCTGAACACTGGCATTAGGTTGAAACTTTCTATAAAATTTTTTTATAAAAATACTTACTTTCCAATAACTTTTGTATTTCCAGTTAAAAGGAATATGATAGCAGAAAATTTTACTGCCTGCTAATGACATATTTCAGTTTGAACAAACCCTGTGGGATAAAACGTGAATAGTCATTTACGTGAAAAGGATTTATTATTAAAATATTTACATAAAAACAACTTCAAAGAGAAAATTCTTCTGACATATTAAAAGAAAATTTGATTCAATTTTTTACCATTTTAACTGTGTATACATCTTGAAATATATTTTTATCATGAATGATCATGATGTTTTCTTGTTATGTTAATGTAATTTCTATTTCCTCATTATTTATAAATGTTGTAATCTGCTTCAGAATGGGCTTGAGAGCAAGAAAGCATCATGGGTAATGGCTATGCTTTGTTTAGTGTATTTTTGTTTTAATCTTCAATAAAACAATCCCTAGAATAGTGTGCTACCTGGATGCTATAGCTTTCTAATCAAAATAAGGGCAGAATAAATAGATTTCTCTCTGACATGATTTTGCATATTTAAGCAGGCTCATATTACAACAAACAGCAGTGAGAACTAGCTAAAGATGACGGGCTGGGGAGCCAGAGTGGCTGGGTGTGAGCCTCATGCTGGCCATGGAACTATACTGGTCCACAAGTACAGATGAGCAAGTTCTTCTCTAACTCAAAATGTTACATTTCCTAGGATGGACAGAAGCAGGATCTAGTATGTTTATTTTAGGCAGTTCCTCCTGTGTCAGGATATTAGGTTCTTAACATATGCTGCAGTTATTTTGCAAACTTTAGTAAAGAAAGAAGGAAACAAATGAGTGGATCTGTTCTTCATCCCAAATTCTCCTATACCAATAACCAAAGAAGAAATAAGTTGAGAACAGATAAATGACTACACAGAGTTGGAATTAAGAATCACCAAATACAGCATGTAATAAAATTCATATATGTGCCTGCACTAAGAGTAGTCAATGCAACATAGAAGGAAATATAGTAGCAGTATTACCAGAGGCCTGGATGTAGGCCCAGCTTCCTGGGTTCATTCACTTACTATCAATAAATTAGAAAAGCCCATAAAAATGGGGAAATGAGTTTATTCACAATTTAGCTAAAGTGGGAGAGTGCCTAGTATCCCCTCAAGAAAGCACAGAAGCGTGCTAATCTACAGAGGTCTGAAACAAAAGCCAGAAATTATATTATGTCCATTTAGCCACATTTTAGCCCAACAAAAGACCCACAAAGTATTGAAAACCTTCTTCTGTTGAAAACTCATTGGCCCAGGCAAGTTGCTACTGTCAGCATGAGGTAGCTAGAGAAGGAATTTAACTTTAAAAGCCCCAATTTTTAAAGGTCCATTTTTCACATCTTTATTTCAGGAGCAGATTTTTCAGGTGAAGCATGTAAACTGGTACTGAAATACATCAGGTGCTTGCAAAGGGACCTTTTGGAACTTGTAATGGGTTGAACTGATGGTAATGGCTAAGAAATGTGCATTATAAACCAAAAATAGAATGGAGAAGAATACACAAAAATATGATCTACGATGAGAACTGTGACCTTGATGTTATGGCCATTTCTATGAATAGCTTATCAGGCACTTAGGAAAAATTGGTGAATGATTATGATCCACACTTAACAGCACATCTATAATTATTGCTATTTGGTTAAATTAATCTGCATAAAATTCACTGACAGTTTGGGTTGTTTTCATTTAGTTACACTACACAGGGTCCTGTCTTGTTAAAATTTAGCTGCTAAAAAATTGCTTCCTTTTTCTGAGTCTGAAACACATTCATATGAACTACTGTTTCTAACCAGTTCCAAAAAAGGGACTCTGGCTCATTTGAATATTGCTAAGCAACACCATCTTATACTTGCATTGAAAGTACTAAGCCTCTTCACTCTCAACTGTGGAAACAAGGTTCTGTGTAGCTAAAAAGGACATTAAAAGATATAGCTCACATTCATCTGTTTTAAAAGATAAGTTTTATTTAAAATATAAGGGTAGTGTTCTGATTTTTAAAAATTATGATTAGTGACTGCTTTCTTATATTTTAAAGATTAAAATAGAATGGAAGAATCATTTTGTTGTATCTGTTAAAATTATGAGATTTCTTGAATTTAATTTTCATTATATTCATGTTGTGATATCCACAGCATATTTTGACTTTTTTCTTTGGTAGTAGCAATTCCGTGAAAGCACTTCTTTTTGTTTACATACAGAGCCTCCTCACTGAAATCACATATCTGTGTAGTCACTGTTCTGTAAGTAACTTAATAGAATTAACTTTGTATTCTTAAGACCCCTCTGAGCTCTAACATTTAACATCTACTGTTCTAAACAAAACATGGGAAAAATCAAATATACCAACCTAAGTCATGACTTCTGGAATTAAATAATGTCCATTGCATTGGATAAAAAGTAATACTGAAAGATATTTTTAATGTCTTAGATTTTGAAGAATAGAACTTTATCCTTTGAAATCTACTACAGGATTTTCTGTCCATCAAGACATTGATGGTAGAACAGACACTCTGCTATGATTCAATATCTGTTAAGATGCATCTTACTCTAAAGTCATCCTAGTTTAGCCAGGCCCAGCTGGCAAATGGCTTGCTCTTCAGTTTTTTCTTTCAAGCTTAGTCACTTTAAAAACAAGGAAATATAAGAGCTTTGAGTACAAAGCAGACCCTTAGGGGGGAAAAAAAACATGAAAACTGCTGTCCTATAAAAAACTACATAGAGCTACATAAATAGAATATAAGGACAGGCTCCTATACAAAATTTACTGAAAAGTTCAAGTACAGGAAATGGTGATTTCTTGTTAAGTAAACTAAATTTGCAATGTATGTATAAAGAAAAAAATGAGAAAATTGCAATGATATCAGAATGCTATAATGTTAAGATAAACAACTTCATACTCAATAAAAAGATGCTAAGTAAATAAACATTGAAAGAGTGAAAAATGATAAAATCCAAGTTGGACAAATCAAATTCATCCTCAAGAATGGAGCTATCTTGTTGGGGAATATCAACAAAGTGATTCTTCACCAAAAAATAGCTCTTCAGGCTGGGGATTTAGCTCAGTGGCACAGTGCCTTCCTGGAAAGCATGAGGTCCTGAATTTGATTCCTAATACTTCCTTCCAAAGAACAAACAAACAAACAAACAAACAAAAAACAGCTCTTAGAATTCTTACTTAGTAGAAACTACAGTGTCAGTCAATCACAATTAGTCAAATATATAGACCATTATACTTAACTGAGGAAGTAGAAATAGATGTGTCAAATCCAGGCTTCCTAAATTTAAAAGATAAAAATACTCGAGCAATCCAATGTTCAATGGGCTAATTTATGAAATGAAAAATCTAGGAGTTTTTATTTAATGTTTCCAATATTCGTTTTTGGTAAAGGAAATTCTAATAAAGATATAAAAGCTATATTCTTAGAAATTTTTGACCTCCACACATAATTGAGATGATAGGACAAAGAAAGCATTATAGCAAACCAGAAAGAACATGTGCTAAATGTAGAGTAAGAATCTTCTCCAATACCTGTACAAGGACATCAGTTTGGTGATATGTAGATTAGAGGGCTAGGGCTAGAGATACAGACCAGAGAGAGAGAAAGAGAGAGAGAGAAACAGACAGGGACAGAGAAAAAGAGACAGAGAGACATACAAGAGAGAAAATATGAATGGTGCATCAAAATCATATTGGTAGTTAAACAAGACAATGATATCAGAAGGGCATTGTGTTTGTTGGGTTTGCATTACTGTGACCAAAATACCTAAGAATATCAACTTTAAGAAGGAAAGGTTTATTTTGGCTCACAGTTTGATATTTCAGTCCATGGTCATTTAGCTCCATTGCTTCTGGCCCCAGAGTGACACAGATATCACACAAAAGGATGATTCCAACAAAAATTTTGAAAATGAGACCATTTAAGCTCTATCATACCAGCATGTGTTAGGAATATGAGGCACACTTGGGAAAAAAATATCTATCATTTCCGTAGGGAGCATGCAGGAGAACATAGCAGCTCACCATAGCAGACAAGAAGAGAGAGAGAGACAGAGAGGCCAGAGAAAAAAATTAACCCTTCAGAGGAACATACCCAATGACCTATTTCCTCCAAATAGGCCCTATGTCCTAATCTTCACTTCCTTCTAATAGAGCTGTCAGCTGGAAACTAGGCTTTTAATATGTGATCTTTTATAAGACAGTCAAGATCCAACCACAGCAAGTATGAAACTCCTATGAAATGTACACATATACTGCTTGAGTAAACTGACATTGACAGACATTAAGCAAAAGATGGAAATATAGATCAATATATTAACACAAGAAATTACTATTCAAAGAATCATTTCCTGTGATGGGGCATACTCACCAGCAGAGTGCTTTTCTTACATATTGAGACCCTGAATTCTATCACTAATAAAACAAAACAAAACAAAACAAAACCAACAAAAAGAAAACATTTCTTGAGAAGTCCTTAACACTAAGACTTACACGAAAAAGCAGTTTGTGATAATTATAGAGCTCATTGTAGAAAAAGCAAAAGAAAAGAAAAGAAAAAAAGGAGGGGAGGGAAAAGGAAGGGAAGAGGAGGGGAGGGAGGGGAAGGGAAGGGAAGGGAAGGGAAGGGAAGGGAAGGGAAGGGAAGGGAAGGGAAGGGAAGGGAAGGGAAGGGAAGGGAAGAAAGAAAGAAAGAAAGAAAGAAAGAAAGAAAGAAAGAAAGAAAGAAAGAAACCTGGAGGACCTCAATGGGCTGGCAGGAGTCTGGGTGAGCCCTTCCACCATGTGGAGGATCTCAGCATCCTGGTGGTAGCATCAGTGACCTCTCCTCTCACCTGAGGGACCTCAGAGGGGCAGTCAGAGTCTGGGTGAGCCTTCCTCCTACCCATAAAACCTTGGTGGGCCAGCAAGAGCATGAGTGAGCCCTCCATCCATCTGACGGTCCAGGGCAGGCCTGTGAGAATGCTGGTGAGGCACTCTTAGAGGACCCTGGGTGGGCCTGGGAGACCCCCCCAACCAGTGACACAGTAAGGCCCTGGTGGGGAAGGAGGGGGATTCCTTGCACAGGTGGGTTTGGCAGTCTGGAAAAGTCTGAAACAGCACCAATGATACAACCTAAAAGTTGTTTCACATCAATACTACTGGGTTAGTCACCCAGGAAGAATCCAGGACTCAACCAGCTGGCCCAGTAGTAGGACTTCAGGTGACTGGCCCCTCCTGTACACTATGGGACCTGACGAAGATGAACACCAGCTACTCAGTAGCACACTAAGATGCACAAAATGGAGAGGCGAGACTAGTGAGATTGAAAAGACTGAAATATGAACCAAAAGGTGAAAACAACACAGTGAAAAAGCAAAATGCAATCTCAGACCTACAGCCCATCTGGAAAAAGTATAGAAGACATTGACATAGACACATTTGAAGACACATATGGGAAATTTCTGAAAAGATAGAAAGTGAAGTAAAGAAAAATTCCATAGGGCTATAGAGGAAATTAAATCATAATTGTCTGTTAGATAAAAAAGTAATGACTACTTTAATAAAGGAACTGTTCAGCATAGCTAGAGGAGACATACATAAAAAACATAGGTGCATAGGAAAATGATGGAAACTTTGAATGAAAGAAATAAGAATGCATAAAGCAGATTCAAAGAGATATCCAGGAAATTAAAAATTCCATTTTGAAAGCTGACAAAACTGCTTGTATGAAACTGAAGATAGACTTTGAGATTTTAAAAACAGGATCATGACTAGTGATCATGAAAGGAAAGTTCTCTTAAAAATAACAAGGGACCATAAAAGAACAATTCAACATCTCCAAGATGTTGTAAAGGAAAAATAAGACAGATAGCTGTTAATGATGAAGCAGGAATCAACACAAATGGCATTTAAAAAAAAAAACTATTTTCAAAAATAATAGCAGAACATTTCCCAACCATGGGAAAAGAATCTGATGTACAGATAAGTGAGATATATAAAACTAAAAACAGCTGTAACCAAAATAAATGTACATTCAGACATATGATTATCAAGATCCCAGAAACTCAACACAAAAACAGATATTAAAAGCTGTTAAAGAAATCACCTATCAAAGAAAATCCATTAGAATCATGACCAACTTCTCAACACAAAACCTCAAGTCAAGAAGAGCTTGTTAGTGAAGCATTTCAAGCTCTGAAGGAAAACAACTTCCAACTGAGATCACTGTACCCTGCAAAACTATCTTTCAAAATTAATGAAGAAACAAGGTTCTTCTGTGACAAACAACAACTGAAAAAACTCATGAATAGGAAACCAGCCATAGAAAGAGTACTGAAAGATAGTCTAGAGATAAAAATGACCGAACTATCCATAACAAAAACAGAAAGAAACTACCAGGAAGAGCAAGCAATTTTAAAAAAGAGTAGAAGCGGGTCAGGGAAGCAACAACAGGAAAATAACATGGCAAAGATAAGCCAATACATATTAGTTATAACCATCAATGTAAATAACCTCAATTCACCTCAGATAAGTCAATACATATTAGTCATAATGATCAATATAAATTACCTCAATTCACCAATCAAAAGAATCAGATTGGAAGAATGCATCAAGAAACAGGATCCAACAATATGCTATATGCAAGAAATTCACTTAACTCAAAAAGAAGCTCAGAGACTGAAAGTCAAAGGATGGGAAACAATACTCCATGCAATAGCAACCCAGAAGAAAGCAGCACTAGCTATTCTGTTTGCAGACAATAGAAACTTCAAACTAAAAATGATCAAAAGAGATAAAGAAGGTTATCTCTTGTTATGAGAAAAATTAAAGAGGGAGATTACAATCATAAATATATACATGCCAAATATGGAAGCACTCAACTATATTAGACAAATATTAACAGACAAGAAAAGTAAAATAAGCAATTTGTAAAGGGGGACCTTAATAACCCATGGTCACAGAGAGATAGATCAACTAGATAAAAAGTCAGCAAAGAAATAGCAGAACTGAATCAAACCTGCAAACAAATGGACTTAATAGATGTTTACAGAGTGTTCCACCCAACAACATTCAGAATACACATTCTTCTCAGCTGCACGCAGGATGTTCTCTAAAATAGACCATATCCTAGTCCATAGAACATGTAAATGCAGAGAGATTGACAGTATTCTTTGCATATTATTTGACCATAGTGCGCTGAAATTGGAAATTAATGGCAAAAGAAATTGCAAAAACTCCATAAACATAACAAAATTAAATAACACCCTCCTGAACAACCAGTGGGTCACAGATGAAATTAAAAAATAAAGTAAACAACATATACATTCAAATGAAAATACGGATACAACATATTGAAACCTTTGGGACACAATGAAAGCAATCCTAAGAGGAAAATATATAGCAGTGAATCCTCACATCAGGAAAACAGAATAAGCACAAAGCAACAACCTAATGCTGCTCCTCAAGCTCGTAGAAAAAGAAGAATATGTCAAGTCTAAAGCTCATACAAGGGAGAGAATTATAAAGAGCAGAGCAGAATTTAATGCAATTGAGAATAAGAAGGCAATACAAAGAATTAATGAATTAAAGAGTTGCCTCTTTGAAAGAATAAACAAAATCAATAAACCTCTAGTAAACTTTATCAAGAAAAGGAAAGAAAAATTCATGCAAAGAGGAATGAAAAGGGAGAAATCACTACACATCCTTGGGTATTCAGAAGATCATCAATACCTACTTTGAAAATATTTACTCTCATAGACAGGAGAACACAGAAGAAATGGACAGATTCCTAGAAATATATGAATTACCACAGCTGAATCAAGAAAATATAAAAATATTGAATAATTCAGTATCAGTTAACGAGGTTGCAAATGTACTTTAAAACTTACTGACAAAGAAAAGTCCAAGTCTTGAGATATTCATGGCTAAATTTTACAAGGAATTTAGAAAACATTTAATGCCAATGCTCTTCAAACTCTTTAATGAAACTGAAAGGGAAGCAATTCTCCCTCATTCCTGAAAGCAAGTATTATTCTGTTAACAAAACCAAAGAAAGACACAACCCCTCTCCTAAAAAAAAGAAAAGAAGAAAAGAAACAAAAAGAAAAAGAGAGCATATAAGAAGGCCAGTCTCCCTTATGAACATAGGTGCAAAAATTGTCAATAAAATACTAGCAAACAGTGCTGGAGATACAGCTCAGTGGCAGTGTCTGCCTGGCAAGTACAAGGTGCTGATTTTGATTCCCAGTACAAAAAAAAAAAATACTAGCAAACAGAATGCAGCAAATTATTAAGAAGATTATATACCATGACCAAGTGGGATTCATCCCAGGAGTGCAGAAATAGTTCAACATACACAAATCAATAAACATAATATAGCATATCAATAGAACCAAAGACAAAAATCACAAAATCTTCTCTCAATAGAAGTAGAAAAAGCTTTTAATGAAGTCCAACACTCATTCATGATAAAAACTCTAGAGAAAATTGAAATAGATGGTATCTTCCTCAATCTGATAAATACCATCTATGACAGACCAACAGTCAACATCATATTAAATGAACAAAAACTGAAAGCTTTCACTTTAAAATAAGAACAAGACAAAGAGGTCTAGTATTACCACTCATATGCAATGTAGTTCTGGAAACAGTAGCCAGAGCAACTCGAAAAGAGAGAAATAAAAGGAATATGGATAGGAAGCGAAGAAGTTAAATTATCATTATTTGAATATAACATGATACTCTACATAGAAGATCCCAAAAACCACAGCAAAAGACTACTAGAGTTAATAAGCAAATTCAGCAGCATAGCTGGATACAAAATCAGTACTCAAAAATCAGTAGCATTCCTGTACAAAAAACAAACTCACTAAGAGAGAAATTAAGAAAACAACACCTTTCACAATAACATCAAAAAATGAAATACTTAGGAATCAATTTAACAAAGGATTTAAAATATCTATCTATTAAAAATTACAATATGCTGAAAAAGGACATTGAAGAGGATATCAGAAAATGGAAAGATATCCCTTACTCATGGATAGAAAGAACTAACATTGTAAGAATAATCAGACTCCCAAAACTGTTATACAGATTTAATGCATCCTGATCAAAATACCATTAGCATAACTCACAGATCTAGTGAAAACTCTCCTAAAACTCATTTGGAAATAGAAACCTAGAATAGCAAAGACAATCCTGGGCAACAAAGGCAAGCAGGAGGCATCACAATCCCTGAGTTTAAATTATGCTACAAAGCTATGATAAAATCAGCATGGTACTCATGAAATAACAGACCTGAGGATTGGTGGAACAGATTAGAAGATGCAGACACAACTAGGAAAGCACTCGGCCACCTTATCTTTGACGAAGGGGCTGAACATCTTCTCTGGAAGAAAGCTATCTCTTTAATAAATGATGCTGGAAAAATAGACTTTCCACATGCTGAAGATTAAAACTAGACCTATATCTATCACCATGCACTGACATCAAAATACGTCAAAGATCTAAATATTAAAACAGAAACACTAAAACAACTAGAAGAAAAGGTTTGGAGAAATCTTGAAATTATAGGGCTAGGCAGAGTGTTCATAAACAAAACCCAAACTGCATGGGAAATACTTCAAAAAATCAACAACTGGGATCACATCTTATTAAAAAGTTTTTGCACATCAAAATAAATCACCAACAGAGTGAAAAGACAACCCACAGAGTGAAAAAAAATTTAGCCAACTATCCTTCAGACAAAGGACTTCTATCTAGAACATAGAAAGAATTGAAAAATATAGGGTCCCTCAAATTCAAAGATTCAGTTCAGAAATGGGCATCGGAGATGAATATGACCTTCTCAAATGAAGACATGCAAATGGACCTAGCAAGTGCAAGGTCCTGAGTTTGATTCCTGGCACCAAAAGACAAACAAACAAAAAAATGCAAATGGCAAACAAATATATGATTGTGTCATATTACATTGTTTTGAAATGTTGTGTCATCATTTTTGCTTTTTTCTTTTTAAAATAAAAAAAGAAATAAAATGCACCACAAATGCAAAAGAAAAAGAGAGGGAAAAAAGAAAGAAAGAAAGAAAGAAAGAAAGAAAGAAAGAAAGAAAGAAAGAAAGAAGTGAAGTGAAAATGACTAAACAAAAGTTTAACTCCATCAAAATTTTGAAGATGAAACCATTTATGTCATATTAAAAAGAAAAGCCATTTTTTGGGGAAAAATCTCTATCATGGGTGTAAAGTCTTAGTAAAAGAAAAATAATAAACTTTATAAATGTGAGTCTTTTCATGACAATAGGTATTTTAAAGAAAAGAACTCTTTAGGACTTTAGACCTAACAAGGCATTAAGACAAGAGAATGCTGAGAAATTAACTTTCTTGTCTGTACAGTGCCCTTTTTTTTCTTTTTTGGTGGTACCAGCAGTATTCCACCACTGAGCTACATCCTCATCCTTTTGTATGTTTTACATTTTGAGATAACGTCTCACTAAATTATTCAAGTGGGATTACTTGGCAATTCTCCTGCTTTAGCCTACCTGAGCACTACCATTACTGGTATGTGCCACCATGTCACATTCTGTTTCATGTTCTAAATGTAATTTTGGTTTTTTTAGTCCTAAAATAATCTATCACCTTAGATTTGCTGAAAGGCTTGAAGAACACAAGACAGACCTTTACATTTCTGAAATCTTTCTAATATCTACAGTATTGTACTAAATAACAGCTACTTAAATGTGAGTAGTAAAACCAATAAGAGACAAATAAAAAGTGGTTGAAACTACATGAACATTGCCTGCAGTAAAGTTAAATTTGTTTCTCCTTTGATATAATTGTTTATTACAATGTACCTGATGAGTAAGCCTAAAATAACCCTTAGTCTAATGTAAAAAAATTTTACAGTATAATATAAAAGTAAATATAACACATTTTGAAGTATTCATAATTAAGGCTTACATCAGCTTTTCACAAGCAGAGGCAAATATTATTTAAATCTCTAGAAGCATTGTACCCAAAGCTTTGAGCACAAAAGGCCATGGATGAGACCTGAAACAAATGCTCATAAAAATCACAGAATGCATAATATTTTAATACTTACATTTATCTAAAGAACATCTACTCCTTCAAGCCTAAATGATAATTAATGAGAAATAATTAAATACCACAAAGTTCTTAAGATAACCACCATACAATCTGGTGATTAATCAAGAACCACAGGAATAACAACAGCTATTTGTTCTTGTGTTAGCAGCATTTGAGACTGTTTAATTCCGAGTTATTCCCAGAACCTAATGATCTTAGGATATACCTTAGATCTATGGTTTCAAAAGTGGCTAATGATGAAGCAAAGTCAATACTAATGATTCATTGCCAGTTTTATCTCTAATGTCACATGAACACATTTTTTTTCTTTGACAGTCAAAAACTGGAAAGAAAGCTATAATAAATCACTTGAATGATCAATGATATAGCTACCTTATCCCCATTGTTATGAACTTAGCATCAATGGCAAATACACTAAAACATTATCAGTTATTTTTGCTATTTGTGGCAAGACTCTATTAACTGCCCATCCAACCCCTCTTAACACTTCTTCCTTGCCAATGAGATGATCAAATTCATCTACAATGAACTCAGAACCAAGTAACAAATTATAGTTTACATGTCAGTATGTGTGTACCATTGACTTTTAATACTTGTTTAATACTTTGGTCATTTAAATGTAAAAGGAAGTAACATGAACAATTTGGAAGTTTGTAATGGAGGTCTACTAGAAATAGGTTTAAATGGAGAGCTTTCTAGTAGTCCTCTTTCATTTTTATTTATTTCTAGAATATGGTCTTGAAAGAAGTTAATGTTTGGTTGTGTCACAGCCATCTTGCCAGTCATGCAGGAACAAACCTTAGGAGACAATCCCAATGCAAAAGAACAAAGAACCTGGCACTCTGATAAAATTACTGAGTTTCTGTACAATATCAATCCCCAAAAAAACTTCACTTTCATATTAGAAATTTGAAATTTCTTCCTTGTCTAAGCCTCTGAAATTTGGGCATGCTATGAACTGTATCAAATTAAAATCCAACTGACACTGTAATCACAAAAAAGAAAAACTCAGTACTAATAGCTAATATAAATAGAAAAAAATTTAAATGAATAGTTTAAGCAAAGTATCACCCTAACATTAAATATTGTATTATATAAGGAACCTACAATTATGCAGTTAGTTTGAGGATTTTATAATCATTATTTATTCATTTCATACCTTTATTAATTTTATTAGGCATTAAATTGGACAATGGAGATTAAAATGCAGACACTAAAAAAAAAAAAAGGAGAAACATACAGTAGGGTTGCATCAAACAAAACTCTGTGTTAATGGGCACAACCAACAAAATGAAAACCCAACTCTGAAATGGGAGTTAATACCACCATATGCCCAATGGTAGTTAAATATCAAATAAGTAAGTAATAAAGTCTGATTTTAAAATGGGCAAATATGACATACAAATGACAAACAGATATAGAAAAAGGTATTCAACAACATTAGTCATCAGGAAAATGAAAGTAAAAGCTGCTGTGTCACTTTACACAGGTTATTATGTCTGTTATCAAAAAGGTAAATGATATGGTAAGGATATGGAGAAAAGGCAACCCATGGGCACAGTTTATAATACCATAAATTGGGTACATATTATGGAAAACAATATGGAGCATTCTCATAATATTAAAAGTAAAATTGTCATATGACACAGCAATCCACTTTTGAGTATAAATTGAAAGGAAAGGAAAATAACATCTAAGAGAATTGTCTGCATTCCTATATTCATTGAAGAATTACTCATATTGGCCAAGATATAGAAATAACATAAATGTCAGCTAACAAGTTACTAGAAAAAGAACATTTGGTGTGCATGTATGCATATATACATACAGTGAGATGTTAGCCTTAAAAATAAGAAAATCTGCCAATTGTGGCAATATGAATAAGCTGGAGAATATTATGCTAAATGAAATAATGCAGACATAGAAAACAAATATTAATGATCTCATTTTTATATGAAATCAAAAGCAATGAATCTCGTAGAAGCAAAGAGTAGTATATTGGTTGCCAGGAATTGGGAAAGGAGAAATGGTCAAAAGGTATCAAGTTTCAGTTGGACAGAATGGATAAATTCTGAGATTTAATCTACAAAGTGACATCTGTAGTTAACAATATTACTTTTTCTTCCTTTTTTTTTAGTACATGTTCACAGTATGTAATTCCATTCCTTGTGGGAAGTTGGTACATGTACATAACACATCTTAATTCCCTTTTTATTCCCTTTCCCTCACCTTCCTCCCCCTATCTCCTGATCCCTTTTGTATATGAAATTTAAAATGACTCTAGAGTTTAAGATTTTTTGCAAGAAAAAAGAAAGCTACTTGTAAATTAACTTGATTGATATAATCATTTCACATTTCACAATATATATATCAAAACATCAGGTTGTAACTTATTTTTATTTGTCAATTATATACTTCATTAAGCTTGGGACAAAAGTGCTTCTTGGGAAAAAGTAGACATTAAATAATCATTCTATTAATATTTAATTATAGTGTAAAGTTTTATATAACAAATGTATATTGAATGCCTGCCCTGAGCATTGGATATATTCCAGTAGTGAAGATTTTCTTCAGTTGATGATTTTTACTGTGGTAGAAATAAAGACAATTTTTAAAAACTTTTAAAATTTTCATAAAGTGATATATATATTTGATATATGTAATAATAATAATAAAAATGCATAGCTACCTTGGAAGATGTGGCCAAGAAATACTTCCTTAATCAGATGACATTTGCAATGAGACCTAAAGTTATAAGACTACAGCCAAGAAAACATGAAGCCAAAACGTTCTAAGCTATGGAAAGAATGAATAAAAATCAAAGAAGGAACAAGCTTAACATGTTTTAGAGCTAGGAATGAAGCCAGAATAGTTGACACACCAAGAGGTACAGAAGAGTCATAAAGAAATGAGAACACAGGCCAGATCATGGAGAAACTGAAAAGTCGTGGAAAGGAATATAAATTCTAACTATGAGGTAAATAATTGGAAAAATTTTCAGCAGCAGGTGAAGTAACAGAATTGTGTTGTAAAAACTCACTCTGTCTGACGTTAAAAATATCTGATAGAAGGACAGAGAAAAATAGGGCAAAGAGATCAATTTGTGCAACCCCTAGATAGAAAGTGATGGTGCTTGATATAATCTGGTATAAATGGAAAACATGGGGACTGATAGGGATAATTAGGATGTGCTGTGGTTAACAGCTCTACCTGGAGAGAGAGAAGATAGGTACACTAAAAGATAGATAAGAGAGAGAGATTTGTGTTTCTTTTATTTATAAATGATCAAATCAAGGTCAAAGAATTTAGTGATATACACATCACATGGTTGCTCTGTAGAAAACTATGCCATTGTAGTAATGGCAATGGTAAAGGAAAGTGTCTGTCCTGCAATCAAATCCTCCTCTTCTTTTTACTCCTTCTCTTCCTCTTTCTCTATTACCTAATACTTCCCTCTGCAAATTTCCTTATATCATATGCAACTTTCCTTCCATCCCTCACTTCTAAGACCTTTTCAGAAAGTTCCTGATAACAATGGTAGAAAGTCTCTGAAGGTTTCAAGTGGACCATGAACTCTTAAGTGTAGTACATTGGTGAAATGTATTTTAGATGCAAACACATCTCAAAGTATTTAAATTTTACTTATTGATATTTTTCACTTATTCTATTTTACTTTTATGGTAGACAAAGAAAAATTGTATTTCATAAAAAATAGAGAAACAGCCCCTGGCAGCATTCCAAAATATCCTGAGCAGTATACTTAAAAATTATTCTTCATGGTATTAGTAAGTGAATAAAAGCCTATTTATTTGATTGTTCTAATGCAACCTCTGTAGCAAAAAGATGTCTAGTGGTCATTTCATTGGGCAACATTTATTTTTAAATGAAAGATAAGAATACTAAAGAAATGAACATGATTGTGATGATTTTTATGTGCAATTCTAGGAACAATTACAGAAAACTTCAGATTCTTCCAGTGTTTTTAATTTAATACCAATTCTTCATCATCATCACAGGTTCTACCATTAAGTTCCACAATCATCTACTTTTCTAGGCCTATAAACAATCACTTGAAGATCTTAAGCCAGAGAAACACTACAGAATCTTGAGGTGTACTTTCTACTGCTAAAGATAGATTTCAAACATTATAAAATTTACCCAATTCCTTGTTAAAGAAGAAGTGCTTTTTCCCTGAATACTGTATTTTCTCTGTTAGTGAACCTTTGACTGGTTTATGGTGACTACATACCAATCTGGTTTTCATAATCAGACATCTGTACAGGCAAGCAAAAGAAGACCACTGAAAGATGAATGCATGGAACATTTCCCAGACATTCTTGGGTCTCTTATTCTCTGAAAGGAACAGCTCAGAATGCATTAAAAATCCATCAACATTTTCACACATTTGGATTTTATCCAGTTTTTATTACTATAAACACACAGAATTACACTGTACCTAGTTTTTCTTCTTTAAACTTGCAATAGGAAATAGTAATTTTATATAAAGCATGCACATTATTCAGTTCTTTAACTATGTTCTTAATCAGTGTATAATAGGTGCTGCAAATTGACAGCTGCTAAATGAATTTTACATAAAGGTAATGTTTCCTAGATTATTCTTGCCTATGTATATTGCATAATTTAAGGTCTAACATATTATGGTTCTTAATTTCTTCTTTTTATAGAAACTGAATCATTACCTTGTTTTTTGTAGTATTCTAAAAATTTCCTTTAATGTACATTATAAAAGTAAAATTTCTTTGAGGGAATGCATCTTTTTAATATTAATGTTTATAATACATATAGTTTTCTAAAACCTCAGTTTTTAAAGCATTTTTTGGCTGCAGTTCTTTATTAAGATGAAAGTACATTTGCCTATTTAAAGTAATTGCTACAAAGAGAAAAACATATATGCAATTATCAAGTTGTACATTTATACATAGTAACAATTAATGAAGAAGTCCAGGGGAAAGTTATTGTTCCTTCATCTTCCCTACTATCTATAATTTCATAATCAAGCCATTCCAATAGGCCAGTATAGATATTCAACCATTAAGTAGGGGGGAAAACACTATAGACTAGATATAATAAAATGGAGAAATCAGTGAATTACAAACTTGAAGCTATGATTTTAATGTGTTTGGCCATAATTCAGTGAACAATATGAATTGTTAATTTAAACTTCTTAGGCTTCAATTATCGCATCTTGAATAGAATCAGTAAAATTAGAAAATTTCTCTACAGAAATGTTCTAAAGAACCAAGATAAACTAAAGTGGATTGTGGCTACTACCAGCATAAGAACTGGTGAAACACTTATTTAAAATGCATAATTACATAAGGCTTGGGGGCCACTGATGTAAACCGTGACAAAAGATTTCCAGTTCTACCCACAAAGCTTCATTTTCATTCAGTAGGCCTGAGAGAAAAGCAGCAAAGTATATCTGGAAATCTGAGTTTTTAACACACAGGGAACTGTGAAACATTTTATCTAAGTATCCCTATCACAATGAGTTGTGCTCATACAATCTAAACATACATCTAATTATTACCTTGTCCAGAACAGCACATCATTAAATAAGAGAAGTTATAAGAAGATGAAAGATTTTCCAATAAAGAAAAAGGGTAGAAGAGATGGTGAGAGGAGTAGGGGATGTCAGTTTCCACTAATGTTAGACTATACTGTACAAGGAAATTTAATGACTTTTCTTGACAATTTTAGTATGTTACTCCATCTAGCCCATAAATTTTATGCTCAGTTCCTAATAACAGAAAAATTTTAGTGTAAAACATGCTTCATAGTAGTGAAATGTTTTTCATATTTTTTTCATTTGATGGATTTAATATTTTCTACTTTGCTCCTTTCTTGAAGGTTTTGTCTCTTTAAGATGCACTGTGATGATCCTTTTTCTCCAGTATTAAACCAATAAAAAGTTGTATGCCCCTCCCTAGGCATTTATTAAATACCTATAAAATTTTGTGAAAATACTTTAAACTATGATGACATAACTGTAACAGGTGGCCAAATGTAAACAACTTTTTCAGATAGCAAAGTCATTCAAGTTGCCCACAGGTAATGAATTTTATCTGAGAGTCTTAAAACAATTGCATATATATTAATTATTCCTTTGAATGTTTAATATCTCTAATATTAAGGAAAGTTTCAAGAGACTGGAAACAATTGAGTCTTGTTTGGACTCTAGTATGCCAAATGGGAATGAGAAAATCTGCTACAACTGCAGTTTCCAGAGTTTGGACATACTTTGCCTTGTTTCTAAAATGAAATTCACTTGTCACATTCAGTGCTACAAACTGCAGTACTATTAGGATTCTTTGATTATAAACTATGCATGCTGAGAAGATATAAAATCATAATAAAGGCCTTTATGAATTTATTATTATTGCTATTATTATTACTAGCATCAGGAATTGTCATGGTTTATGTCAGTGGCCCTCAAGCCTTATGCAATTATGCATTTGTGATTGGTTCATTGTCTAGTTCTTGGATTGGTGGTGTGAGTGCTAACACTCACCTAAGGGGTGGAGCCAGGATATGATGTAATGGTGGAAAAAAGGTGTGTCTCTCTGGCCCTGCTATTTGCCGCTGCCATGAGCTGTGCCCCCCCCCCCACCATGTCACCCTGCCTTGGAGCCAATTGAGTATGGACTGAAACCTAAACTATCAAATGATGAAAGCACAAATCATTCTTTTTGATGAACTAGCAGACATTGGTATATGTATATATGTATGTGATCTTTTTCTTTCTTTCTTTTCTCCTTTCTCCTATCTGTTGTTTTTTCCTTTTGAGTAATTTCTTTCCCTTTCACTTTCATAATATCTTTTGTATATTTTGATTCATAGTTTTTGTTTTTTTGGGTTTTTTTTTTTTGGTATCAGGAATCAAACTCATGACTTTGAGCTTCCCAGGCAGGCTCTGTGCCTCTGAGCTATATTCTAGGCCTCTATTATGTATTTTGAATCTTACTTATTCTTTCAGTTTTTAACCCAAGGGAGACAAGATATATGTTTTAATGAATCTTGATGATCAAGGATTTTTAAAGTCTAACCCTGAACTTTATGCAAAAAAAACCCAAAAAACAACAAAAACATTGGAAGAGAAAAGGAATTTGTCTATTAATATGTAACTGGGAAATTATTCAGGTTTAAATTGGGATTTCTGTGGTAGGTTTTAAATTGATTTAGTCAGTGATCATATCAAATTTAAGGTCTAATTTGAAACATAATCCTAATGAAATGAACAAATGTAAAATCAGAAAAAGGAATTGTTAAAGTAAATGAAGAAAGTTTGTATATAGGGCAAATAGGTGGAATAAAAAACTAGAAAAAAAACTTCCACAGCAAAGAAAATAAGGCTGGGAATTTAGCTCAGAGGTATAAACACCTGCTTGGCAAACACAAAGTCATGAGTTCAATCCCTAGTAACAAAAAAAGTGGGGGGGAGGATAAAACCTGCAATTTTCAGGGTTAATTTTAATTGTGAAGGCTAAATTTTCTTGCATAGGAATAAGACATAGGGTTTTGAGAACATTAGAGAGGCCATGAAAATTTCCCATACAGCAGGAGTGTAACTATGATTTAGAAGAAGATGGGAGGCAATGAATCTATAGTTATGGACTCAGTAGTCTGAATCCAATGTCTTGTACTTTATAACTCATTGACGTATATAAGGAGAAAGTGGACAAATTACACAGCCAGATTAAATCCTAATTAATGGAGACAGAAACAAAGATTAAGGCTGCAGAGAACATTAAGCCATTATTGTGGATTTTCATGTATTGGGAAAATTACCAGAGATGATAAAAATAAATGCACACTATTTTGACAATGAAGTTGAACTTACTTTATGAATATGTCCACATAAATTTATGGACATATTTCCCACTTGATTTGTCAGATATGATGGTGATTATATATAAATAAGTTGTAAATAAAGCAATTCTGAATTATTGTATATACTTCAGTTTATACTTCGGATTACATAGTTACAGAATTTAGACCACTTTTACTCAAGTAAAAGCTTTCTACTACAATTTCAATATTTTAATATTGGAAATGCCCTAGAAAAAATATGAAACATTTTATCCCACAATTAGATCAAGTGGGAGACTATTCATATGTTGGCCATTTTGTTTATCCCCAAATAGAGACATATAAAGAAATCTTACGAGCAGGGCAGTACTTTTAATTTTTTCCTAGCAAAATAGTCCTTCAAAAAATCCTAGTCTTGAAAACTTGTAATATATTGACAGGAAGAAGATTCTAACAATCATTTGTAATACACTTCAGTATACACCTTTCATATTTTTCACTGCTCTCTTGATTTTAAAAATATTATTATATATTCATTTTTACTAGTTTTCTAGCTTTCCATTTTTTAGTTTAATCAAGACCACATATATACCAATATCATTTATAATACATTTTTTGAAAAATTCACTTTTCCCACTAGTCTCTAAATTATACCCATCTTGCCACACTGACAGGAGGTTAAGAACAGATAACCCTAACTTTATGCTTTGAAAGGTGCTAGGAACAGATTGCAAAGTCCCTTGTTGTATGTAGCTTGATTTAGCTTGCCTGGAACAATGAAAGACAGAAGAGAGGATAAATGAAATAGGCCACAGTTTACAAGAGATATACAATCAAGAATGAGAAATATGTAAATGATGTGGCACATTCTGACAGAAACATGCCCAAATGAAACAACGTTTTATAAGGTATACAATACCTGATTTGTCTTTATTGGGCGCAGAACCTTAACTGTCATAATCAGACAACCAGGACAGGTAGAGATGGGTAACAATCTCTGAAAAGTATTATTTCTCAATTCTGGAATCATGAGGATGATAAAGAAATCACTTAAAATATCTTGACCCATTGCTAGGGATTTAGCTCAACAGCACAACCTGCCTGGCAAGCGCAAGGTTGTGAGTTCAATCCCCAGTACCAAAAAAAAAAAAAAAAAATCTTGACCCATCTTATAAAAATAAAACAAAATAGATGATTAACCATATCTATTTAACATACTGAAGATAAGAGAGGTACTACATTTCCATTGCTGTTCTAAGTAAATAACTTGGATTCAGTATGTTAGTCTAAGTCCTTGACTCTTTTGTATATTTTCATTTTAACAAAACTTTTGCACAAGGTGCATTCTTTATGCTGTCTTTTCCACTGTATTTCTAATGTGAATTACTTCCTAAAAAAGAATGGAACCAGGGCTGGGGATTCAGCTCGGCAGCATAAGCTCCTGCCTGGCAAGCACTAGGTCACAAGTTCAATCCCCAGTACCAAAAAAGAAAGAAAGAAAAAAGAAATGCAACTGAGCATGGTAACACACAGCTGTAATCTCAGCACTTGATAGCCTGAGGTAGGAAAATCTCCAGGAATTAAAGTCCAGCCTGGACTATAAAACAAGACCCTGTCTCAAAAAAAAAAAAAAAAGAATAGAAAAAGAAAGAAAGAAAAATAGAAGAGATTAGTTTTTTGTAAATCCAGAAATATTATCTATTTATGTTGTTCTATAAGCACCACTAGCCTCCTGAGTCCTCATACTGTACACTACACTTTCAGATAAACTGTATAACACTATCATAAGAATTTAAGAACAAAAAAGAATTGTGACTAACACTGGACTTTCTAATATGAGTCAGCTTATCAGGAAGTATCTAAGGTTCACATGTTCCCCCTAAAATATTGACATAATTTGCAAATTTCCTTACTGACTTGTAACACCCATGACACATTATAGATTACTGGAGTTTTTGATGGGTGGAACACTACTTCTGAGATATTATAGCTTACAAAACTCAAGGTAAAAATACTCTAATTTTTGGTAGAATAATCAAATTATGCTGATATCTTAAAAATCTAAGAGAAATTATGTTCATGTAGCCAATTCTTTAATTCTTCAAAGATTAAAATCGACAAGTTGTAAAAGTCTAGCTTCAAGGATATCACTTTATGTTTTTCTTTGTTCATTTTTTCAGTACCATGAATTGAACCCAGGGCCATTACACTGAGTAACTTTTTTTTTTTTCTTAAGTTAGGGTCTTACTAAATTGCTAAGTTTCTCAGGCAAGGCTTGCATTTGCAATTTTCTTACCTCAGCCTCCCAGAACACTGTTCAGGTCTGTTGCCAGTTAATATCAGTTGTTTATTCTTACTTCAGATCCTTAAAGTAGAATTCTAATATTTAAGTAAAAAGGTCCTAAAATTAAAGTTGCTGTGGAGTTTGCTCTCATTTTAGGGCCTTCTTAAGCATTAATTCCCAATCACAAACTTCTGAATTGCCCTTTTGCTCTTTCATGAGTGCACCCACTATGAATGTTACACATTTGAATGTTCTCTTTTGCATGTCTTTGCAGTCTTGAGCTCTATGGTGCATGATCGGCATATACAGAACGAATGCTGTCCTGAGAATGTTCCTGAGCAAATTTGTAAAAAGCGCTTTGATCTGTTAGTGAAAAACTCCCTGTTTCCTTTATATATGCTGAAACATCAAAAGCATCTTTTATAAATGATTAGTCTTAGAGACTATCTACTGCTCAAAACCTGTATCAAGGGCTTGAAGAGAAAAGATGGATGAGGAAGGAAGGACAAACATCAAGCCTCTCTCTTGTTTGGGCTTAGGCAATTATTTCCTGGTTCTTAAAATTTTCTTTCAGTAGATATTAATTTAACTCAACAAAAAAAGACAGTAAAGATAAAACACATGTTTCGAAAGATTAAAGGAGATAATAAAGGATTAAGTTAGGAAGATAGCAAAGCACCCTAAAAAATGAGTGAGATTATCTTTGGTAAGAGTATTTTAGGATGTCAGGCCACAGGTTCTGTCCCTCACTAGCAAGGAACCCTCACCTGCAGCATTCATATCTATACCACCCAGACAAGCTGTGTTCTGTATCAGTATGTCCTGCCTCATCTCTAAACTCAGTTAATCTCTGGAAATCCAGAATAAACAGTCTCCGTCCTTTGGCTAATTTTCCATAGAAAAGAATTTTGTGATAGACTTGTGCTATTTCTTAAATCTCAAAATAAAATACATCTTCAGGGAATGTTTAAAGATACCTATTTTAATGACATATCCTTAGCATCTACCATTAAAAACTGAAATAAATATCCACCAAGAAAACTGATGTGTATCCATTTTATAGGGGATACAGCAGACACTGACAATATGCTGCCCATAATTCTTCACTTTCTTTATCATTTTTATGTCCCAGTATGCATTTTCTCCAACAATCAGCACCAAGGACCTTGTCTGCCTAAAGTCTGCAAGAAAACAGTCCTAGGAAACTACTTGTAATTTACAAGCCACCAGGGAAGCCTTTGACCAATGAGTAGCAAAGTTCATAGTGTAAAGACTCCATGTTTTCTACCTCCACACAACTCTAAGGGGAAATTAAGATAGGAAAGCATAAGAATGATAAATACCATATTCAGAGTAGGAAGCATTGAGGGTAGTAGTCAAGGGAATAATGAGACTGGAAGAGGAAACCATAATTACATTAGGCATACTCTTAAAAAAAACAGGGTGCATACATGGGTGATCATTGTATTGGTCTTTATATAACTTTTATATATTTGTAATATTTTATAATATTCTAAAAAATTATTTTGACAAGGTAAGTACATGCTTTTTCATTAGAACTTAAAACATGTCAGCATATTAAAGATGTTAAAAGAGATCTAGCTGATTGCATTTGTCATTTATATACAGCAGATATATCCAAATCCAGAGCTTCTGGACTTTTGTCCAGAAGTCCTTAAAACAAAAATTCCAAAATACTATTCTCCCACTCCTCCTACTGCCCTATTTTGCTATTTTTGATAGCTCATCAACACACACACCTTTCCATATGGTTTCCCAGCCTGGATTGCATGGCTCCCATTTGAAGGAGACATCTGGATGTCTTGAATTATTCATTATCTCCATCTTCAACTTGGTAGAACTCAGCCATGGGAAGCTCACTTATCTATTTCCTTATTGTTTCCAGGCTCCTGAATGTTGTTTATGTGATTAACTCTATCAATCAAATTCTTTACAAACTTGTTCAAAATAACAACTGTTTTTAAGTGTTTTTAAGAGATTATGTCTTTATTATTTCGATCCATTGCTATATTTATTTCCCAGGGCTACCATAACAAGATTCCTCAAATTTGGTAATTTAATCAACAAAATTTATCATGTCATAGTTCTGAGGCTAACAGTCAGGGATCGGAGATGCTACAGAGTTGGTTTCCTCTGAGGGTGATGAGAGATAATATGTTCCCTGTCTCCTAACTTCTAGTCATTTGTTGGAAATCATCCCACCTTTTATCTTCACATAGCATTCTCCTACATGCATGATTCTGTGTTCAGATTACTCCTTTTCGTAAAGACACCAGCTGCACTGGATTAGGGGCTCATTCTACTCCAGTTTGACCTTATTTTAACAGATTACATCTACAGTGACCCTACTGTACATAAATTCAGATTCTGACATAATAAGGATTAAGAACTTCAATACAGAGATTTAGGAGAGATGCAAATTCAATCCCAAAGAATCCCTTGTGTCTGGGATCAGCAGCAATGAATGTTCTTAATCTATAAACAACCTTCTAGAGAGGAGGCTTTAGTTTATTCTTTTTTACAAAGTAAATCTTCCTTGAACTCAACTTACATCAGTTAAAGACATTCCACTTTCTCTTTTGACTTGTGCCTTTTGTCATAGGCAATATTCTAAATAGTTTTCTTTTGAGTATTCTTTTACCCACTTCTTTCCACTAAAATGAAGAGCATTATTTTCTGCACAATGTAACCTTGGAACATTATCATAATTTTTTCCCTACTGGGTTCTTCTGATTAACAAATGCCAGGTTTATTTTGGCTTGCATATGAAGTTTGATTCCATGCATTCATAATTGAATTCCTTTTTGATATATTAATCAGGACCATCATATCTCAAGATGATAATTAGCTGGCAAGTTGAGGCAAACATACACAAAGTTATTTATACATGATCTCCCACTTTATCTCTGCATATTAACATTGTCTAATAAATCATATAAATATAAAAGTGACATAATACCCAGACTAAATATCTTTCATTGAAAGTGCAATATTTTTAAATGGTCCCAGTGTCTGTGGTTGAATGAACCTGCTGCTCTATAATTTGACTTTAATATTTAGAAATGGCCCCACAGGTATTTTGCCATTAAACATGCAAGGGTATTGTGTTACATATTCCTGCTTTACACAATATCACCTCAGAAAATATGTTACATTAAATATATAAATATGACATTTCTATATTCCCATTTACAGTTTCATTTACACTTTAGAAAACCAAATTATCATGCATCATATTTGAACATTTTCATATTTAAGTGGCTGTATATAAATAAATTGAAAGATATTAAATGGTATAACTTCTTTTATAGGCAGACTTGCTAAAAGCATCTGCTTACTTCAAAATATATAAACAGAAAAAGTTAGAGAACATACAGCCAGAGCTTTCTGATTACTTTTTAACTTTTTTTAAACAGAATTACTTGGATTGGTAGAGGGGAGAGTCAATTCAATGGAAATAAGAGAAAAGGTATCTACTATGGGGAACAACTTGGAAAAGATGTTAAGTAACATGGAGAGAATGGTAGGTTAGAAAGCAAAGCAGCCCACTGTCTGAATGGTAAATATATTTTCTACATTTCTCACATTGTTTTCATCATACAGCTAATCACATAAGCAACTTACCCAGCAGCAGGTACCTTCTTAGAAGGTACTTCACCTCAAATCTGTGTTGACCCTTTCATATCTTCTCAGAACAAATGAACAGGACAGAAAATACACTTGCCTTACAGAGAAAATGCTAAACTATATGTAACTGTATCAGTTTTTTGCATTAGACAAAGCTCACTCAATTTATCTCCCAATACAAAAAAAAAGGTAACCAAATTTCTCTCCTAATTAATGTTTTTGTGTGTGTGTGTGTGTGTGTGTGTGTTTACACTGGATACCTAACTATGATATTGAAGTCATGACAATTCAAAAAGTCTTTTTTTTTTTTTTTTGTAAATGAATGTAGCCACCAAAACACTTGAGGTGTCCAACAGGTATCATGTGCTTTCATAATCTAACCTTGCTTTGAGGTAAATAAGAAAAATTCAGATTAAGTCTCCCCCATATATTAACATTTATGGAACAAACAAAAGAATTAGCCCCAAACTTCCGTTGTTATAGTTTCTCCAAACATACTTTCTTGCTGACAGTTTAGCTGACATCTCAAGGCTGAAATTCTATAGCTTCATTGTCCAGGCAATCAGAAATCCTAAAACTTCACTTCCTGAACTCGTAGGGATTATTTAGGAATTAGGAGTCATCCTTCAAGTGACAGTGAGATGCAGGCTTCTCTGCACTCATATACCCAGAAATATCTCTAAAATTGTTTAACCAATCAACGTATCTTGAGTACCACTAGTTCTGCTAGCGAAGATTTGTTTTAATACCAATAATACCTGTTAGCAATCTGCTAACTTGACAAATAAATTCCTTTCCTGACATCTATTACCGTCTCCAGTATTGATCAAATATAAATAGATGAACCAGTCATAACAGCTTCTTCAGGATCTTCCTTTTACGATGTTAGTGAGTCTTCCCTGAGCTCTATAATCCCAGTATGAGTAGCACTCACACTAACTGCTGACCCTACATTAACTTTTGATAAATTCCAAATACTTTTTAAAAGTGTTTAGTCACTATTCTATTCTATCTCTTTGTCTCTGTCTGTCTCTGTCACTGTCTCTCTCTCTCTCTGTCTCTCTCTTTCCCCTCTATTATCCCAGAAAGAAGTTGAGAAAGAGTAGGAAGTTTAATGACATATTGGAAATTATGGGAACATTTGTATGTTCATAAGAAAGTAATAGTTAAGATAAATATTTATCAAATATCTATAATACTTTCTAAATAAACCTAGTTTTTGGATTGATTGCATAGTAGTATATCAGAGTTATTAGTTGCAGAACATGGGTTAATAAGAGCATATTCAGTTGCATTTTGCAAGTGGCATGGTCCTTGATAAAAGACCAACGTAGCATGCTTAATTCACACATTGTTTTGTTATTCTTAGTATCAAATCTCCTTGCTGTGTTCCTAGTATTGTTTACCTGGAAGACAATACTTTAAGAAACCTTTAACTTTGGATAGACTCAGGATGAAATTCTTTAATTCTTTAAAAATAAAAGTCTTTTGTGCAAGCACAAATACTGAAAAACTGCTGCAAGAGTCTTGGAGCAAAAATTGAAATTCCTGCCTAGATTTTCAATGTCAAAAAAATAGAAATATAAGCTATGATTCTGATCATTTTCTATCTAAAAGGTTTAACTTCCTTCCCTATGCAGTCTGTGAAGCTGTTTAGAGTCTCATTTCAGTCTGATTTCTCCTACTAACCCGCGGTGGCTACTGAGAGTCTGATTTGAATTCACTATACACTGCTGGATTATGCAGTCCATCACAGTTCTTGAAAGGGTGAGCACTTTGTGCATTCCAGAAGAAAAATGAAAGTGTCCAGGAATGTAGTTAAATCCCAATTAAATTTAGATACAAAATTGTATTGTTCCTTTTCTGGCCAAAGTGACTAAATTATATAATACATCTTTTTCTATTCCAATTTCAAGATCCGTTCTCATCTATTAAATCACCTGAAATGCTTTTACAAGTGTACCAACTTCCAACTCTACAGAATCCTACTTTCTGCTGAGTTCTTACCTTTATATAATGTCCCCATCTTATCTGTCTTTCCTTCCTTTGAATAGTATTTTGCTGATATTAGACCCTTTCTCAAACTATTCTTACTTCTGAAAATTAACTAGTTTTTGGGGGGTATTAAGACAAGCTATTTATTTGCTATAATTTTCTTCATTTTTATAAGATCCAAGGGGTGGGGAAGTTAAAGGAACTCTAGATGCAAAAGAAAATATCACTATTCATGAAAACAACATTGACGAGGCAAAATAGCTAAGGGTGTGGTTGAGAATGAAAGTGTACTGTTGTATTCCTGGCCTATTTTTCTCTAATTTTAAAGAAAGACTAAAAGGAAACAGAGAGAGATGAAAGAAAGAAAGAAAGAAAGAAAGAAAGAAAGAAAGAAAGAAAGAAAGAAAGAAAGGAAGAGGAAGAGAGAGAGAGGAGAGGAAGGGAAACTGAGTAAGACCTTTGAACATGTTGAAATAATGGCTGCTTAAATTCTGATGAGATGGATTTTATTGTTATCATTTTGCATAAATAACTATTTTCAGTCATGTGAGAGCAGAAACTTATACTTTCCTCTAAAAAGCTAAACTATTTTTACCTAAAACTTATTTTGCTGAAGTGGATTGTTCATATCAAATCATCAGCCTTAAATCTGAAAGTGTACCTCAGTAGTAGAACACTTGCATAGACTAGCAATGCACACAGCAAACAGACACACACACACACACACACACACACATACGAACCAGTTTTCATGCATTAGATTCCAAAGAGGAAACTCAAAAGGAGTGAGGATACTGAAATTTCATCCAGTAAAATTTCTCTAGACTTCATAATAGATGTGAGCAGACCTGAGATCTGTACATCTGACAATTTATAAATCCTAGGAGGAGGCTGACTGTTAACAGAATCTTGTGAGGAATTCTCAGTTTAGATGAAGAAATCTCTTTAAAGAATAATTACTCTCACATAACTTTCCATTACCTGTTTCTATTTATTTTCTTTAAAGCTGGAGTTGAATATATTTAGTTTGTAAACTCCATGTCTAAGATATAATTTTCAATAAACTCAATAAAAAAAACTTAAAAGATAGGAGATACAATGTCAGGAAGATGAAAAAATAGGAAGAGATAATTGGTGTTAGCCAGGAAACAGAGTGACATGAATATTTCAGCAAATTTCAGATAGGAGGAAAGAAGGAAAAATCACTGTTTGAGTAAATAAATCTTCTTTATTCACTAATGGAATTTAAGCTGAATTAGCAGTTACTGGAATATAAACCTCGTTTGCGAGTATCCTTCCATGTGCAGAGATGTCTTGCCACAACCCTAACCTAAAGTGATGGAGGAAGACCACAGGATCGAGTTGAGGCATTAACTTGTCATATGTAAGAGTAGGTTTAATAATGTGATGGCAAACCTTTTAGAGCTTTCAATATTAACAGACAGCCTGCTGTGGCACACGTCATAGATTTGCCACCTCTGGTTTGGTACAACTCAACGACTTCAATAAGAAAAAGTCTTACAAATCAGATCATGTATAAACTGGGCCCATTGACTAGTCCATCTTTGTCAGCATCTCTTTCCTCAAAATTTAATGCACTTTTTGGGGGCATGGAGGAACAAAGGGCTCATAGCAAGCCAAGTCCATCATAGCCAAGTTCAGCCCTACATGTATATGAATATTCTAACCAAGCTATCTCTTGCTCCCTAAACAAGATTAAATTCTGTCTTGTTACCAAGAATATGTTTTATCCTGGATTTAGGTAATATAATTTATGTAAGTGGTGTGGTACAAAAGCTTTTATGGAAAAGTATTATGAAAATAGTCCAAAGAAAAAGATGCATTTTATAAGATAGGGCTATACTTACAATCATGTATGTGTAGACCAAGAGAAAGAAACCTCAGAGCTTAGCAAATCCCATACTAGGAAAATATAAAGGTCTAGATGATTAGGTAGTGATTCATTTCCCTAGAAATTTTGCGTATGTGAATGGTGATGAAACCATATTAACAATGCTGTTTTTCTTTTCTAAGAATATAGAACTGCATTCAAACAAGTGTATGTATTGTATCAATTTATTACCCACTTAATGATTTTAATTAAGTACACTGATCTACAACTGCTCACTTTCTGACTCTTCATAACACACTGAGGGAAGAATAGTTGTAACGGACTTCTTTTTAACACTCATCCATGTGAATACATTATTCAAGAATATTTGGTTACTTCTTGCTATAAAAAATAATTTTCCTGTTTAGGCAACAAAACAATAAACCTAGTCATTTTCTTAAATAATTGGACCTATATTTTTCCACCTAAAAGAGATAGAAACTGATTTTTTTCTAATAAGTATTAGTTTCTGATGCTTTCTACCAGCATTACAGCCCTCATGACAGAGAATCAGGAAAATTCAATTACTGAGCTTGAATCAACTCTAGGAAAATTACAGTACCATGGCTGTTGATTATTGCAAACATTTTAGGAAATGGTTTTTTGAGTCTAATAACTGACCGATGTGATTAAAAGGATACCAAAATACCATTTGCTTAAACAGGCACTTTATTTATTATTCACTGCTATCATCTAGAGCATATCTCTAAAACTACAAGCTTGTAAGCCACTGGTTCTCCACATTTTTCCATCCTGGTCCATCCTCCCTGATGGGACTAAACCCAAGGATTTACACATAGTAGGCAAGTGTTCTACCACTAAACTATGTCCCCAGTGCCCAGGTCATCATTTGAAGGCTGAAGTACAACTTATTTTTTAAATCACTTCTTCAGCAATTATCAGCCTAGATGGTGGGATGTCTTGGTATTTGAGGAGGTTTCACAAGCACTTCAAAAGATTCTAATATATCAAGACACATACTTACATGGATATTCTATACTCCTCATCACATGAAAATAAGATTTCTGGGACCTATATTTTATGGGAGACAAACTAATAAATATCAAATCATTATTGTTCTTTTAATACCCAACAAAAAGAGCAGAAAGTAATCAGAGACCGTTTTCAATTCTGCTTTTATGGTTACACAGAATAAAGGTCTGGAATGGCGTGTTAAAGAGTACCAAAAAAAAAAAAAAAACAAATAGAAAGCTTTTGAGCTACACAATTCTTATTTTGCATCATAGAAGACCAAAACCATCAAAGACATTAAAAACGCCAAAGACCAAATAGAAAGCTTTTGAGCTACATAACACAATTCTTATTTTGCACTATAGAAGACCAACACCTAACTTTACTTGTATAATTTTGAGATTAGTTTTATAAAACACTAGCCAATATCTTTGTTTGAAACACTTGGTCTTTATAAACTCTGATTATGAATTTATATATGGTATCTTATAAAGAAAAAACTAATTTTCCATAAGATATTTTAATTGAATGTCAGAAATGCTTCCATAGATATATTGAATCTTATATCAAAAATAGACTGTTGTTATAATGGATGTCAGCCTGTAGTCTTTTCTTAAAAGGCAGAAAAATGATTGCCTTTTTCAAATTCTAAAATGTATTCAGGAGTTAAAAAAAAAGATGGAGGTGATGAAAAGTAATTAGGTTCTATTTATATTCTTAAAGTAACACCTATAGTATTCCAATTGCTTTGGATGTGAGAAGAAGTAAAGACATAAGGAAATTTCCCAGGCTTTCTGGGCAACCTAAAAAGGAAGAATACACTAAACATTGACCGTAAAAAATTGCTCATATGGATATGTTAAATATGATATACGAAGTTGAGACAATGAGCATGAATGTATATGTATATACCCACACACACAGAGAGACACACACACAGACACACACACACACACACACACACACACACACTGTGTGTGGCACCTGTCATTAGGGAAGAGGTCCACATTTGAAACATAAATTTTGGTGTCTCTGGCACATCAGTGTCATTCAGAGGTATACAATTGCCAAGGAAATGAGATAAAAATTTGGGCACTCTGTACTGAGAAGTTAAGAAGATGAGAAGGAAGACACTGGGAAGTCATGACCAGAGATGTAGAAGGAGTTGACTGTAAGTAGTGTCCTGAGATCCATGTGAGGTACTTTGAAGAAGAACATCTCAAGAAGATGGGATTCAAAAGTGATTACTTGATTTAGTTGGAAGATAATTGGTATCTCTGAAAATGTAGACACAGTTCAGTGGTAGAGGAGAAGGTTTGCTGGGAATGGATTCAAGGGAAAATGAAGTTACATAGCTTGGAACTAGGACATAAAGATGACTCAAGATTTTTGCTATAAAAGGACACAGAAAAATGGAGGACTAGCTAGAAGGGAAAGATCTGTAAAACTTTTTATAAGGTGCTTATAGGAAAGAAGAACAAGTAATGTCGCAAGAAGGAAGAGACTTCTTGAAATTATATCCTTTGTACACAAGTGGGAATGAAGTAAAAAAATAACGTGATTGGCTTTGAAAAGGAGCATGAACTCTTCATCTCTAGTACTTAAAGGAAACAAAGGTAGAGAAGTGGTCAGGCCATCTTATTGAGGCTCTTCAAATAGCTTGAGTTTTCTCAGGAATGTTGGAGTTGTAACAAGCTGGAATTGAAGATGAAGGAGAAGGTGTTAGCAGTTTAATAAATAAAGATAAAATATGGAAAAATCATAGGGGAGATATAGAATAATCATCTAGGAAATCAGGAAATGACTGATCTAGGCTTTTGCTGTCCAATGTGGCAGTATTGAATACTGAAATGTGACTTGTCCAACTGAGAAACTGAATTTTTAAAGTTTATTTTATTGGACTTAAATTAATTTTGTTTTAAAAATTGATACTTATTTTGAGTCTTTTGAAAACTGTAAAAATGCTTAGAAAATCTTTAGTGTATAATTATATTTCTATTGGAAATTTCATAAAATTTCAAGATGGATTAAGCATTTGAAGAATATTTAGTATCTAAATCAAGAAGCTATAAAAGTATAAAATACATGCACAATTTCATAGAAGAAAAAAATTAAGCTATCTTCTTAATATACTTAATTGGATTTTATGTTATATTGATAATATTTAAAATAGATCAAATATTAATTCACTTTTTTCTTGATATTAGTTTCACTTTTAATGTTCTTGCTAGATAATTGAAAATTGCACATACTGCTCCAATTATATTTCTTGCAGAGTGTATACTGAGGGGAATGGAGTATGTCTGCAAGGCAGTCCTAAAGGCTCATTTGAAGTGAGTGGCCCTGAATTTAAAGTGAAATTCATCATCAGATTGTATAATTTTTTCACTAGTCCTATGGCATATGTGGGTTAGATGTAGAGTAGGCAGATAGTAGTGGTTAACCAGAGTTCAGTTTTTGCAGAGTAAAATAGAAGGTCAACAGAGTTGAGAGTGTTTACAAGATAATTGTTAAATTGATGGATTGTAAAGCATGGGCTAAGTACAAAATGAGGCCATGAAAGGGTTGAGAAATAAAATGTGGTAGAAGCAATGGATTTCTGGACTTGGTGGAGTTATAGTATTACTGGAGAAAAGTTACTAGAGGAATGAAAAAGATAAGGTGTTGTTAGAGAACAGACTACTTGAGGTTGAGTTATGGAAATGATGTAGTTTTGGTGATGACAGAGTCTAAGATTTGACAGTGGAAGTGAATACATGATATAGAGATTCGACTAAAGGACTACAATTAAATAGGAAATTTAATTACATAAATAATGAGAATCAATAAGGAGTCCAATTGAAGAGAGGGACTAATTCATAAGCAAAAGTTTTCAAAAAATGAGGAGGAAAGACTTGGGATACTGTTAGTGTATTATGACAAAGAATGATGAGTAGAAATTCTGTTGTTTTGAGGTTCAAATTGGAAATTTAAAGCAAGAAGAAGGAAAATAACCTTTCTTAACCCAGTGTATACAGCATATTGGACTAAAAATACAGGTATGACATGACAATTGTGCAGAAGAATACTTGCTCTCAATGAAAATTTTAATTTGATTAAAAAGTGTTTGAAAATTCATGGCAAATTTGTTTCTACCCATTGTTACAATCAGAGAAAATATCAACAATGAAGCAAAGTTCAGTGGACATAGAAAAAGATTTTAAAATTAAAGCTTAGAATGTAGAAGATGGGATGGAGACTGGGGATTCCCCTGGTGAAGGGCGTAGCGGGCATAAAGAACTAATAACTTGGCCTTCCTGCCTTTGCTCCATATTATATTATGGAGTCAAAGCTGTGAATATTCAATTATATGAAGCTTTTCATCATTTGTACTATTGTATTATTTACTATCATGCTGCTGCAACAATACACCCAATACCAACCATTTAAAGGACGAGAGGTTTACACAGGTTCAAGGTTTTCAGAAAATTTATTCAATCATTGACAGGCTTTAAGGCAGAAACAGGTGGCAGAAGGGCATGGTAGAGGAAAGCTACCCACACAGTGGCAGCCAGGAAGCAGAGAAGGGAGATGCTTAGGTACAAAAATACACCCTTCTACATCGCTCTGCCAGTGACCCACCTTCAACTAGATCTCTCAGTCTAACATCACATTTAACTGTGAAAACATGGATCGCTCATTCCACTATGAGTATAGCACCTCCATGATCCAATCGTCTTCCCAAAGTCCTGCCTTTGAACATGGGACTTTCAGGGCACCTTCTAGATCTAAACCTTAACAGCTATGAAAGTAAAGAAACATAGAAAGATGATTTGTTTGTCCACTGGAATCTTGAACTGAAACCTTAACATTTAAATTGAGAAACGTTAAATCTTCCTATGGGTTGTGTCTATCTTCAGGATCCTAATACTTTTACTTTACATATTTTGATATTGGTTATTTGATATATCAGATTATATAACTACTATTTTCATTTTTAATATGAATAATACAAACCCTGATTTCACTTTTGCTTGATTGTCCTAAGATAGTGGTATGCTTTCTTTTGTATTTTACCTTGGCGGATCATTTTGTTCTGCATCTATGTCTTACAAATAGCATATAATGAATGTGGGTGTACCTGTATGCATAGATAAGACTCAGTCTGATAATTTATATATTTTTATAAATGATTGAAGCAATTTCCATTTATTATAGAAACTAATATGCATAACCTTACTTCCACCATCACAATTTTTCAATTGATCTTTTTTATATTCCAGATTTTGCTATGCCAATCAAAATAATTCTGCTTGTTATACATTAGTGAATTAGAAATTGTCCATGCCAATTTTTTTTACTAATTATTATTTAAAAGTTGCTTTTTAAAAAAAATTTTGGATCCCTACCAACACTTAGAATATAATTTGCCTAGCTTTTTGCTACTTTTTCCCCTCAATTTCCTACTGTGCAAATAATCTGGATCTATTCAGCCTCTTTCTTCATTTCAGTGGAAATTTGTAATGTGGAGGGCTTGGTCACACACAACCAGTCATGTAGTTTTCCTGAAAAGAAGATAATCATGGAATGCTCTCTGTAGTAGCATATAAAGTATATGAGTTCCACAAAGTGTCTAAGCCAGTAAATCACTGCTTCTAAAATGTGAAGTGCATTCTGTGGTCCTGGTGGGTATGATAAACAAGGTTTTGAGCCATGGTAAAGTAACTTTCAGTATATTGTGCCTAATTAATGTACTCTAATATGGCACATGCTTAATGAATCATTAACCATGATATAATTAGATGTTTAATTCATTCTCTAGTCAATAATTTGTTATTAAATACACCTAAGAATAAATAATATCAGCTATTCCTTTTTTTTTACCTTCATCTTTTCCAGAACATGAATAGAAGGGAACCACAGTGTGTACATAGACATATCAGACTCCTCACTATGCCAAAGATTTTTTTTCCCCTGAGAACAACATACAAAGGGTTCTGCAAGTTAAAAAGTAAATGTGAGTTTAGTATTTCTCTTATGGTCAGTCATGAAGGCACATTAACTATTAAAGTTTATCAGAAGACTCAATATTAAGATATCTGTTTAAACCTTTGTGACCCTGAGTTATTTAACAATGCAACTTTTTGCTTACCTCAGTCTTGCAATTTATTTTTTGTGGCACATATTTGGGGAAACATGATTTTGTGAAATAGGGCAGTCTCTGACACTTCTTAAGTTTACTTTTTTAAATCAGATTTTATTGGTACATTTTATATAGACATAATGACCACATTCATCATAGAGAATTTGCACCTATACATGATATAACTTGATTCTTTTTTTTCCCATTCCCCTACCCTCCCTTCAATCCCTCTTCCTCTACCTACTTGCAGAAGCCTTTCTTCCATTTTTCCCTTCTTTCCTCACTTTTTTAAAAAAAATTTTACGTCTTTCCTTTCCTCCTCCCTCCTCCCTTCTTCCTGTTATGGTTTATGTCTGGATGTCCCCCAAAGCCTCATGTGGTTACTTTTTGGAGGTGGCTGAATCTGGCATTTATGATTGGTTCATTGTCTATCACTGACATTGGTGGTGTGAGTGCTAAACCCACCATGGAGAAGATAGCCTGTACACAATATAAGAGAGGAAAAGAGGCTTTCTCCTCCCTTTTTTTCTTTTTTGTTCTTGCTACTTTTGCTGCCTTCCAGCACCATGCACTGTTGATCCTTTGCCATGCCACCCTGCCTTGGAGCCAGCTGATTGTGGACTGAAACCTCCACAGACTGTGAGCTAAATAAACTTTTCCTTCCTTAATTTTGTGAATCATATATTTTGTTTCAGCTGTGAGAGAAAAGTAACTAAGACATTCCTCTCCCCATTTTGAACATTTTCTTCCTATTTCATAATATCCTAATATACATTTTGGTCCTTATTTACACTTATAATTTCTCACCAGAGAAACAATGCAGTATGGATACATGTGTATCCAATTTATTTCACTTAACTGTATGGTCTCAAGGTGCATCCATTTACATAGGAATGTCTCAAGCTTATCCTTCTTTATGGCATAGTAGTACACCATCACATAAAAAAACCCACATCTTCTTTATCCATTCATCAGTTTGTGGGCATTTGGGCTGTTTCTAAGATTCGGCTACTACAAATTAGGCCCCTATAAACATGAGAGTGCATATATTGCTGTGTTATGATTTAAGCTTAATCTTGGTTATAGGTCTCCCAATGTACTTTTGCATATTGGATGCCTTTTAGAATTTCAATGAAAGTCTCTGACAATTTTGATTTTCAGATTTCTCATCCTCCTTCTTTGTTATGAACTATAAGTAATTAAAATATAAACTTAGTGGTAGAAATGGACCAAGAAATTATAGCCACAGGCATATATACTTAGAATAACCCCAGTTCTCTGACACATAGGGATTTGGCAACGTGTCAGACCCCTAATGCTCATTTGCTCATCCCTTACTATGTTATCCTGGAAAATTTCCATGGGGAAAGAGATTTCTGGCAGGCCTGGCCCACGAGTACACCTGCAGCTCTGGCCAGTGTTCCCCAGGAGCTCTCAGTAACTGTATGCATGTCTGTGACTCTGGTTAGAGTGTCCGTTCCTTGAGGGAGCCATCTAGTGTCTCATTTATTTTTATTTCCCTACTCTTTGCAGCTTGCACAAGTGTTGTTGAATGAATGAGTCATACAACAAATGTGAAGGGAAAAACAGTTGAGCTCCCCAGTGTCACAATGATTTCAGACTGAGGCATTTGATCTAAAAGGGACAAAATATGATTTTACTGTATTTTCATGATTCATTTACACATCAACACTCCTTTGTCTAGGAGCAAACTGGTAGCAGGAATCATATTCCCCATGGCAAGTCCTACTTGTGGCATGAATGTGTTTAAATAAAAAGTGAACAGAATTTGAAATTTCTTTTGCCATCAAAATATTTAGCACACTGAAAAGAGACATGACTCTAACTGCCTTTTTTAAGACATGACTATAATTGCCTTTTTAGCTGTTTATGATCCATGACAGAACATATGATTAAAATTATTTTTACAAATGTGAACAAAAAAGTCTTTGTACTTTCGTGAGTTACTTTTGTAATGAAAACCTACTAAAAACTTTTTATAACTGCTCTACTATATAAGTATATAAAAACCTACAGAATCGGCATCAGATTAACAAAATACAAAGGTAAATAGGCAAGAAAAGTAAAAGACATTAGATCTATAGGCCAATAGGGGGAAAAGGCAATTTTACAAACAGAAAAAAAAAGAGGAAGAATTCATAAAAGAGAGGATATGGAAGATAGAAATATACAAGAAGCTCTTCAACCTCAATAGTAATCAGGGTAATGCAAATAAAACATTTATTATGTTTTATACCATTGAAAGAAATTAGAAAGGTTTATAATATTCAGAAGTGACAGAAATGAATATACATACATTCATACACTATGGGAGAGCAAATCGATAAACATGCTTTGAAGTGCATTTGGCAGTATCTAACATTTTTAGTTGGAACTTTTAACCAGTAGGAATGCTCCTCCACAGAAATACTTGCAAAAGAGAAAAAAAGGACTTTTGTGCAAGATATTAATAGTGGCATTTTTTATGATAGTGATAAATTGGAAGCAAACCAAATAGCCTCAAAGGTAAGCATTTTACATTTTTAAACATTCATATCGTAGAATAGTATGCAGTCGTTAAAAATAATGCAGACATTGATGAGTTGACTTGGAACTATTGCCAGTCTGTTGTCAAGTGAAAAAAATTAAAGGCATATGGAATTAAAAATTTCAACATAATACCATGTATATAAACTTGTATACATTTATTGAATGAATAAATCTATTATCCATACAGGAACTTTATTTTTTTAAGAACAGGATATATTTATTGAGAGAAATATTTCTGTCTGAGAGAGAGACAGAAGGGGTCCCGAGTGGGTTGCCAAAGACTGTTTTTTCTAGGGGCTTTTATAAAGTAAAACCATAAAGAGAGGCAAGTCTAAATTGTAGAAGACATGGGAACTTGCAAGGCAGATATGCATGAGGTGGGACAGAACTATGATCAACCAGTGAGATTAATTGCTTGGATAAACTAAATTAGGAACAAATGGGGAAACAAGTCACTGTAGCAAGCAGGCATGCTTAAAGAGTAGTGACTTCCCATAGCGGGTTGGGATGGGGTTGTGATTCCTGGCTTCCTCAGCCTGATAGAGACCTACTTAGAATATCAATCCCTTAGGATGTGGGCCTTATTCTTTTATCTTTTGTCTTGAGGTCTGGCCCACAGCAGATGTCTGTCTCCTCCAAGGTTGCAAGGTATCTGGCCTTCTGCACTGGCTCTTTGGAGGACTTGGCTCTGTCTGACTGCCTATTTTATTTCTAGCTAACTCAGTTACTTGTAACAACTCTGAAGAAGTAACCCAAACTATCTAACTAACTCAGTTACCCCCCTCTGAAGAAGTAACACAAACTGCCCTGAGGGAGTAATGAGTGATGACCAATCTGGCTTCCTTAGGCTGAGAGGGGTCACAGTTGTTGATCAGCAGTCAGGGATACTCTGCAGAGGTTCTATCTATTGGCCCTCGATAGACACCTGGCATCTTGGATAGATGTACAGCTTTAAGTTTGGAGGAGACAAAGGCAAAGAAGCAGTTAAGTATGTATGGTCAAAATAATAGAATTATTAGGATAATTATGAGTATAGTTAACAAAGATTTCCACCAAGAGGAGCTAGTAATGGCTTCTTATAGGGAGGATAAACATAGGGAGGGTCAGGGAATTTTAGAGTCTGACATGTCATTGATTTGTCATCTAATTTGTTGAATGGCTATTAAGATATTAGCAGAAGGATCAGGAATGGATCAGCAGAAGGAATGTACACATTTAGTTTCATACAGGAACTGTAAACTTCCCAAATATCTGATACATTGATCTCTTTCAAATGAAATACTACATTACAAATGAAGAAACCCTATATTAACATTTTTCTTTGATCTTATATCACCAATTTCACAGGTGCTTCTGTTTAAGAATGGCATCAAGAAGAGTAAACATGTTATATTTTACATAGTTCTGTGTAATCTTAACCCATTCTTACCAAAAAATCATGTATATAATTTTTAAAACACATTTACCTCCTCATAATCACAAGATTTGTTACAGTCATTATATAAAACCTATCCAGCTTAATACTTCTATACCAAGCAATGGAAAGTCTATAAAAACTGAATATTTAAATCTGAGCACCATTACATACCTTTAGGAGCTAAATCAGGGGCTGGGAATTTAGCTCGGTGGCATAAGTGCCTGCCTTGCAAGTGCACAGTCGTAAGTTTGATCCTTGGTACCAATTAAAAACAAAACCAAAAAAAAGGAACTAAAAACAGCCAAATTGTTTCTTAAAAATTGGTAGCCCATCTAATTCAAGAATTAATATTGTCTGTTCCTAAATTACAGCTCTGATCACCTGTTAGGCTATGAGGCAGTAAATGACCAATGCTCATATAAAACTCTCATCTATGAATAGAAGCTAGAAGATGAATAGCATGATGAAAAACATCATGGCTTTAAAAAGGTCAAAGATGAGTAAAGGTGATATTAAAAATCTGAACTCTGATCCCTCAACAAATTTTTTTTTTCTGAGCAACGTTTTGTAGTTATAAATAAAATAATTTAAGGAAGTAAATAATTTACAGGGGTTAATAAATACATTCAGAAGTGTTAGTATTGACAACCCACCTGAAGCATTCCCATTTTTTAAAATTGACCTTTCTACTTATTGACACAAGGCAACATCTATCTACCTTGCCATATAATTTTACAATGCTGAGCAAGTAATGTCTCAATTTCCTCCGTAGACCATGACTCCTCACTGCTCATCTTGAATGAAAATCCTTTTTGCAGAAATAATGATCCACCTATTAAACTGTGGTTGAATCATTTGTGCTCAATAGAGGGTGCATTTAGTTCAAGCAATACATTTTCCAGCAGCATGAACACTAACACAGACTCCTGCAGTGCATAGTATACATGTCACTTAGCTCTTTTTCCAGTGAAAAACACTGAAAAACTATCTGAGAGCTCATTTTCCTCTTGATCTGTCATCTGTATACTCTATGGACATCGTGTCTGTCACTACTCAATTGTTTAAAACAAAATGCCTTCTCCCATATTGCTATAAGAATTGGTAAACCCAGAGATGACCCACCTAGTTACTGAGGAAATGTAACGAATGTCAGTAGCTTGCTGTAACCTGACTACATCTTAATAACAAACACCAACACCAAAAACTTCCCTTCTATTTTTAGTGTGTTCTTGTACGATTTACACATATTTTATAGTGGTTTCTCAGATACCATTTTCTTTAAATGCATCTGCATTTCAGAATACTTTTGAGTTACAATTTTTAGCTACGCTAATTTTTCTAATTTTAGATGATTCATGCTTCATTGGCATCATACTTTTGAGAATTTGCATGATTTTATTTGCACTAAAGTGATATTATAGTTTTCTGACTTTTGTATTAAAAAAAGAGGCCTTTTCTGTGGTTGTCTTCCTTGTATCTTGGCACATTTTCTGATTCATGCAGCAACACTTATTTAACAAAGATAGCTCCTGGTAATAACTGTTAATTGGGAAAAATTACAGAAAATAAACAGCATAATAACCCTCAATACATTAGTGCAGATGTAGTAACTATAAAGAGGATAATCAAATCACCCTCTGAGTTATTCAGTTGCTTTTCATATTTGGAATAGAATTAAAATACTGAGAAAAGAAACTACAATCTCAAACAGGGAGCAGAGTGGCTGGCGAAAATAAGCATGTCACAGTTTAAAGTTTTCTAGCTTATTAAAAATTTCTCTTTTGAATTCTAAATTCACTAAGTCATTTTCAGTCACGGGGTAAGGTGACTTGAGTGCTGATTAACCACCAACTCATAAAAGGCCTTACATAGTTCTTTCCTTGTCTATACTCCTTCATACAGTTTTTCACTTTTGATTGGTATTCCTTAAAACTGGATACTATCTTAAATAGAATATATCAGGATTCCTGTATTTGTAACACACAAAATAGTAGCACTACTATAAATAGCAAGTTTGCCTGTATCAGCAAAAATAGTAAGGAATATTAAGGAATTTGATAAATTATCCTCAATTTAGCAATCATCAGAAAAATTTACATCCTTAAAAAGTTATAAAATCACCTTAAATTTTATGAAACTAAAAGAAAAATATTTAATCTACTACTACTAAATTTTAGTCAATTATGTTAGAGGAAAAACTAACTTCCCTTTGTTTTCTCTTTTTAGACAGTGATACCATAAATTTCTTTTCAGATGAACAAGTGAGTAAAAGATAGACAGTAACAGCCAAAATAAGAGTAACTAATTTCTATTCAATGCTTTCTAAAGACTGCCTGTTACTACTTTTTTAAATATATTTACTGGTTAGTGAAGAAGTCATCATGTAAGCAGGATGGGCTATGCTGTACTTCAGTATCATGTAACTTCCCCCTCCCAATCCTCAGTAGATTCATTTCTTGCTCATTCTTCATATAATGTAGCTAGAAATTGAGCTCAACAAAGTTGTCACATGTAGATTTAGGATGGAAAAATCTCTAGCATCAATCTCCAGTTGTCACATATGGACTTGGTATGGCAGAGTTTCTATCATCATATCTCCAATCCCTGTAACAAGGAGAAAGAAAGTGGTAAACTGCCTATGAACTCCTAAAAGCTTTAACTGCAAGTAACACCCTTCATTTCCATTTATATTTTGTTGACCAAATCAAGTCACATGCCCATGCCTAACTTCAAAAAATAGGTTAAAAATAATTCCTCTGTTTATGCAGAGAAGGACAAATGTTAGAAAACATAAAATAATGATTACTGTTATCACTAGGTGATATGTATAAAAAATGAAGCTTGGAGAAAACTAAGTAACTAACCAAAGATTATGCAAATAATACAATGCAAAGCTAACACTCAAATCCAGGCTCAAATCCACATGCTTAACCACTATGCTTCTGCCTCCTTCCATGTAAATTTTTCAGCACACTCCTAAATCCTGGAGTAACAAATGGCATCACCTTAATACATAATTGCTGAGAAATTTTGGAAAGTACACAGCAAACTATATACATTCTGTAATTCATTGCATTTATTTAACAAACATTTACAAAGCTCTGTAAAAAACTAAAAATGGATATAACTATTCACCTATGAATAGTGAGTGGTTGTATCAGCTTTGTGGAGAAAGACAAGAGGAGGAAACCACTCTAACCATGTCTGATAGTAAGAAGCATCTGGATTATATGTTAGGGTCATCTATTGGACATCTAAAGCCTAGAACGACTCACAGAAAATCATTAATAGTCTGCCTTTTCTTCATTTCTTCTCCTCCTCTTTGCATACAACTTCACATCTTTTCTTTCACAATAAATTACTACATTCCTGGTAGGTGGAAGGCATTAAGAGTTATAAAAATAAAAAGGAATATGATCTATTTTCTGTCTCCAAGGAACTCACAATCACAGCAATAAATGATGTTCATAAATGCAAAATAAAAACAAGTAAGACACACAGAAAATCTTCTGAAATTCACTCTCTCTATATGTCTAATTTTATAGGGTAATATCAGATTGTGATTTGTCAAAATATGTTTATTACCACTCTCAGCCTGAATTTATTAACAACTCTTTAATGCATAAGGTCTTTTGGTTTTATTTACTGATACATGTTTACAACCGACATGTACTATCTTTCCCGGCTTTTGTGCCCATATTAGTTTACACTGACACATGATGCTATATAGCTTTTTGTCTACATACAATTTCAAGTGTTTTCACTGAAATCACTCAGAATTATAGTAAAGAGATGCATTTATAACCATCAGGGAACACTGGATCTTGGAGTCCGTGTTCTTTGGCATCTGTTAGTAAATATCTTACTACCTTAAGTGGCTTAGGGTTTATGTTGTTTCTTTGTGGCACAGCAAGAAATGTTCCCCATATATTGTGGGAGAAATTCTCTGTCTGGCTCTCATGGTTGTGAGAGTTGTTTACAGCCATCTGGTGGAAAGTCTTACTTGTACTTTACCTCCGGTGATTTGTGTGTCAGGCTTTTTGTCTCTTATGGTGCATAAAGAGGACAAATGAAAGTCCTTTCCTCTGCAATATCTTTCCTGCCCATAAAAGTTACTTTTCCAAACTCTAATTACTGGCATGATACCCCATCTCCATTCTCAGTGTCAGAGGTCTTTTTTGCTTTGTTTTTCAGTTATGTATTTTCAAGTGCTTTATATATTGTGGTTTGCCATAGATTCTTCACTACATAAAAAATAATCAGAGATAACATTCGTACTAAGTCACAGCAACTGGCTATGGTCTGCTTTATGTCAATTGAATGTTCAGGTTTCTCTGTAGAAGTACATGTAGTTATGTATTTATTGAAATAATATTGAACCCCATGGCTATGTTGTTGCATTTTTAAATGCTAGCATTTTCCAAGAAAGTAGCATTGGATACAAGTTTTTTTAATGTTAAGTCGCTAGAGGTTGTAATATAATTAAGTGTAACCAGGAGTATTCATTATTTCAAAATGAGACTCAGCACTTGTGAGAATAGATCCTAATCTGAATTACTTTATACTGCATTTTCCTTGCTAAGTATGAGATACACCATCTTATACCATTTCTTTCACAGTATTTGAAACCATTAACATTTTCACTATTACAGAAAATTTGGGAAAATGAAAAAAAAACATATATATATGACAAGCACACCATAAAACCTCAGAGGCTGATGACAAGAAGCCTTTATGTCTTATCTGTGAACCTGCAGCTTAGTAATGCTAAAAATGAGAGTTATGCTCAGGTTTGCTCTGTATTTCTCACCCTGAGACCCAAGATAAGGAGCAGCAGTATGGTGCATACCGTACTCATGGAGCAGGGCTGCAGTGTCACGGTGACCAGCCAGCAATGGAACCATAAGAAAGTCCTAGTTGGATGAGACATAAGTTATCTGACTCACATCTGATTGTCCGAGAAAGTCTCCTACAAAGCTTAGAGTCTTTGTAGGAGGAAGCAGGAAGACTGGCTTTATTCCCAAGGACTAGTGACCAGAGCAGGGAAGAAAGGTCAATTGTATTACTGTGACTAAATAATACAATCAACCACAAAGGTGACTGATAGCACTCTCTCTTCTCCATATGGGGGAAGAATTCACCTGTGACAAGTATGTGGATTCACAAGTGAGACATAAAGCCTTATTCTCAGCCTCGGAGATGGGGGCAGTGCTTATTTGTAGCATTATTTCAGAAATGGATCTTTGCTGGACATGCTTGTGCACATCTGTAATCCCAGCATTAGGGAGAATAAGACAGGAAGATTGTCACAAGTTTGAGGCCTGTCCAGGCTATATAGTGAATTAAAGGCCAGCATGAACTACATAGTGAGACCCTGTCCCAAGAAGTTAAGAAAGAAAGAAAGAAAGAAAGAAAGAAAGAAAGAAAGAAAGAAAGAAAGAAAGAAAGAAGAAAATACTCGTTTTTGTTTTGTTTTTCTGAATTTTTTTGTAATAAAAATATGTTAATGATTTGAAAAATAAAACATGCACCATCTGCTATAGTTATAGTACATTAGTCAGTGTTCACTGGAGGAACATATTTAATATAGGATATATAGTAAATATATGTACATTTATAATATAAATGTATTATACAGTATAGGTTTATTATTATTGCAAAGTAGGCTCACAATGGCCACCTGCAGAAACAGATGTGAAATAATACAATTGGGGCATCTGAGAACTGGAGATCCAAAGAAACCAGTCAAAAGTCAAAATCCTAGAGCTCACTGCAGTGTCCTGTTCAAGACAGCATCAGGAAGCCAAAGGCTCTAGGCCGAAAGGCTGAAAAGTATAAAGGCGATGGCAAAGACTGGAACTCTTCCAAAGAAACTTATCATTTGTATTCCATCCAGGCTATAAACCATTGGTTGGTGCCACCCACACCCAGCACGGTGCTTCCCTCTTCAGAAAGTCCATTGTCCATACCCAGAGCTGTGCCAAGTCAATTAGATGGATAGTTCTTATTCAAGCTGACACCACAGTTAGCTATCACATTTGGGGATTATCATATTTGGTAATTTCCAGTAGAAATTTCTACAATGTATTTCTATATACTCCAAGAAAAACCTCATTTTTTGAGTATATTTCTGTTGTTATTTCATACTTAATTTCCTATTTATATTTGTCTTTCATCCCTTCAACTTAGGCAAAGGTATAGTTATGTGTTTTTACCATGGTTTTTTATTGGTGTGAAATGACCTTGTTAAACAGAGAAATACAGTTCTTTGCCAGATTATTTTTTAAAGTAGCATATGTTTCTACCCACTTATTTTCTAAATGAAATTATAACTTTTTAAAAAATTTATTTGTGCTTTGGTCCCTTTCTAAAAATAAGAAGTATCCAGATGTGATTACACATTTCTGTAATCATAGCAGTCAGGAGGTTGAGGCAGAAAGAATGTCACAATTTTAACTTTATTTCTTCAAAGTTTCCCTTCCCTGTGAATTTTGGCAAGCTTCATACTTACTATACTATTTCCTGATGAAATAAAGATTTTTTAGTAGAACATCAAAGATTTTTTAAAATATTTGACTTAGTTTTACGTATATTACACTCATAACAATGGATATTATGAGGGATAAATTCATTTTTTCAAACAGTGCCATCTGCAGAAAATGAGAACTTAGAAGTCATAGGAAAGTTCACCGAATAATAAGTAAACTTTGATGTTTATGTGAGAGATGGGCCAAATAGCTTATGTTCATCCAAACATCTGTCATGTTGAGCATATTCACAACTCCTGGCAAATAAGGAAAAAATTTGTCCTTACAATGTTGGAATAAAGTAATTGTAACAGTATTGTGTATATTCCATTCCATCAAAATTGGTGATGTACTGAAAAAAGTTAAGATTGATTTTTTTAAAGATTGATTTTGACTACATACAAAAAGTTAATTTTCCTTGAAAGTACTTTTGAGGCTGGAGATATCCTCAACACCTTTGAGAGGCGTGGTTTGCAAGTTGGGGAGTGCTCAGATATCTCCATCGCTTCCCAACTACAGGTGAAGGTGATGTATCCCTCCTAGCTGTCCCACTTGTAAACAGCATCTCTCAAAGGTGTTGAGGCCATCTCTACCCAAAAAAAGTCCTTTTGAGTACAATTAATTTTTTGTATGTAGTCAAAATCAATCTTAACATTAATCAATGGTGGATACTTGAGCCATTTCTATTTTTTAGCTATTATAAGCATTATTGCTATGGCTCTTAATTTATAAACTTTTGTGTGAACATATGTTTTCATTTTGTGTGTGTGTATATATACACAGAAGTGAACTATTTGGATCATGGTAGAGATAAATATGGTGACTTCTGTGTTTTAGAGTAACTCTATGCTTTTATTAAGTCCTTCTACTTGATGAGCTGCCAGTTGTTTCCAAAGTGGATTCATCATTCTACAGTCTGACCAGTAATGAGAGAGGGTTTTAATTTCAATACATCCTCATCACATGCTACTATCATTTTTATTATAGCCATTTCTAATGGATATAAACTGGGAGCACATCGTGATTTTGACTTGTGTTTCCTTAATAATGAACATGAGCATTTTTTCACGTGCTTGTTAGTCACTCACGTATAAGGTATTTGAAACAATATCTGCTCAAATCCTTCATCCACTTATTAAACTGAGCTATTTATCTTTTATTATTGAATTATAAGAGTTATGTAATTACTTGATGAAAGACCCTTATCAGATACATGATTTTGAATATTTTCTAGTATTGTATTGGTTGTCTTATCACTTTATTAATGGTATTATGTGAAACAAAGCTTTTATAGTTATCATTTGTTCTTGCAACACAAGAGAGATAAAAGAGAGAGAAAACAGAGAAAGAAAGAGACCTTTATTGCAGGCACAGGAGGGCTGCCAAAGAGAGACAAGCACCCTCTGGAAGAATCCAGAAAAAAAACTGCTGGCTTTATTTGGAATTGACAGGGAGTGGAGTTAAAGGGGCAGGTGGAATGAGCTATTGACAGCTGACTGGAGGAACGTTGGTGAGGGGGGAGTAGATTTAACTTTGGGTTGGTGAGAAGAACCTGGGAGTTAGTGCTGGAAAGAGATGCTTTCCAGCGCCATGTTAACTTGCACATGGGAAAACCCATCTGTTGTTAACCATGCCTTTCATATAGTCTAGGAATTCATTACTAAACCCACAGTTTTACTACTAGTTTTGTGTAATATTGTTATAGCTTTAGATTTTACAGTTAATTTTATAATTTATTTGCATTAATTTTTGCATAAGTTGTGAAGGAGGTGTCTAATTTTATTCTTTTACATGTAGATATTTAGTCATCACAAATCATTTTTTAAGAGTTTTCCCACATTGATTTGTCTTTATTCCTTTATTTATAATTTATTGATTTAAAAATTTTTTCATGACCAATTATTGTGGACTGCCAATTCTATTTACTTGCATGTCTGTTCTTATACCAATACCACACTGTCTTTATAATTCTCTCTTGTAAGTTTATTAATCTAATAACGAGATCCCACTTTATTCTTCTTTTACAAGTTTATTTTGGGTATAATGGGCCCCTTATATCTTGTCTTACTTTTAGAAGTAAAGCTCTTTTTAGTACTTTTCTTTTTTCCTGGATGTTTGTTTTTATTGTTTTATTTTCTCTGAATTGCCAGTAATCAAATGAATTATCTCATAAAATGAATAATTGGTATGGTTAGGGAAATCATTATTGACTTTTATAATTATACTTTTTTTCACATACTAAATCATCTTTTAGCTTTAGATATTATCGCAAAATTCTTGCTTAAAGAAAAATATAAGAACTTTGTTCTCTAGGAACTCTAAAACCTATTTTATATAGTAATTTATTTATCTCTTTGCACTAACATACCCTCTGAAGCAATAGTTTTAAATTAACATTGAGGTAAACACAATTACATTTCTAAGGGCACAGATCATCCCAAACAGAAAAAAGGAGCCACAACCACATGTAGTCCTTTCCAGTATTCTTGCCTTGAAGCTTTAACAATAAAAATTTTGGGGTGAACAAAGTGATGATGTCTTTTAAAAAAGACAAGAGTGATCACATAGAATGGTACTGCAGATCTACCTAGTTTCGTGCTTTGCCAACAGTCACTCAGGGTCTTTTCTTGGATCTGAGTTTATTGGGCACAGAGGTACTATTCTGAAGCATCCAAAGTGGTAATGCCCTTAAAAAATTAATCACTTCTTCCCCAAAGTTAAAGAATTTGTATGAAAAATCATGGTATTCATTTTCACTATTTCTCATTGTGTAGCAGTTTGCTTGTTATGTAGGCTATATCCTACTGTCAAATTTATTAAAGGAGATTCTTTTCACCTTTTTGTTTGTTTGTTTTTACTAGTTATGCAAAATTTTTCTGGCAGAATGTAAATAACCGTTATTTTTTTTGTTAAGTCTTTTTTACTGATAGATTATTAAGAAGTAGTTCTAAAACATTGTATTTGGTAAACCATTTTTGAATAATCATTATTGATCAGGAGTTTTACAGATGCTTGTAGGATCTTTCAAAACTAAAATTTTATTTTTAGTTTCTCTGACTCATGGTACAGATGCTAGAAATGTCGTAAATCTCAAAAAGGCCATTCTTGGCCTACACTGATTGTTCCTTCGGTGGTGAATCCTGAGCTGGCTAAGGCATTCTACTAAACCTCACTGCTATTTTCTGAATAATTTATATGTTTTACAGTACCTTGTAAAAAGCACTGAAACATCTATGTGTGTGTGTTGTTTGCTTTTGATTTACAGTGACATCTTTTCATAGTAGTAAAAAGTTGCTGAAAAACTTTCCTTGACCAATTATGATTTCCTATTCATACTCAGACAACAGTGGCTCAGTGACCTCAATTTTCTGCCCTGTTGTTTTTCAAATTAAAAAAATACGTATGGACAGTCTCTTCACAAAATCACACATTAAAAAACATTATCCAATAGATCATTAAACTGTGTGAACTCTACCATTACCAATGGTTACATGACCTTTAGAATTAAGGAGAGCACTATGGGCATTTAACAGGATATTGAAAGCTTTAACATCACAAGCAATTTTGGAGTCAGCAAGAATGTTTACATAGCACGTCACAGAGTGTGACATGTGTGCTTTTAAGTGGTCCTTGTCAAGGCTTCCTTACGGCCTGATGATGATAATAAAGAAAGTAAATGAGGAAAATGCTGCCTGGTTCAGTGAGATAGGCATTTGTAAAGAAGATTGAGCACTCTGCCATACACAGAACATACGGAGATTCAGAGGGTCTGCCAGGGTGGCTACATTATTTAAATTAGGCAGCCTGGGAAAATGCTAAGAGATAGGCACATCAATTGATGCAGAAAAATCCAGGTGTCTGGGATTGATAGCACCAATTTTTTTTTTATAAACAAAGCCATTTTCATATCAGAAGCCTAAAATAAATAAATCACATCAGCCAGGCATAGTGGCTCATGCCTGTAGTCCCAGAACTTGGGAGGCTGAGGCAGGAGGATTGCCTTCATTTTAAGGCCAACTTGGGCTACAAAGCGAGGCCCCTTGTCTCAAAAAACAATGCAAACATACAAGCAAAAATTAATTTATAGTTTTGTTCTGAGAAACGCTTGTTTTATTCTTTAAGTACTTGGAATGATTTCATGCTACATCAAGAATATATAAACCTCAAGTATTTCACTGGTAAGCAAAAATTTTGCATAAAATTAGAAATAATATTGATAAGATTATGTATATTGATTTAAGATCATTGTTTTCCCACACTTCATATATCTGAGTGTTTAAAAAAATTAAAAGGTAAAAAATATCTCAGAGAGTATCCAGTAAACACTCCATAAATGTTAACTGTTATCACTGCTACTATCTTTATCAGCATCATCATTGCTTGCTTTTTTTTAAAGAGGGTTACAATTATGCTTAGTCCAGAAAATGTTGATTTACATGAAGCTGTTCATCAGAGGTAATAAAAATAAAAAAACTTTCGTACTCAGCATGTTATCCTCACACTAGTACGTAGTTACTTATATTTTAAGTGGTCCTCAGTTAACTTTGATTACCTTATACCAAGCACTAGAACAGTTGTCAGAAATCAGTTTCTAGTTCTACTCTGCCATTTCCTATTGCATGACCTAGAGTAACTTCTACTGTTTCCAGACCATGGTTAGACTAGGTGGTATCTATGAGTCACTTTCATATCTCGCAATCCATGGGGTAGCTCATGGGGGGAAATTGCAGGAAAAGTATTATAATATATTGCATTCACTTGTAATCTGTCATTGGAAGCCAGTTCATTTCTGCCCCAAGCAAGGTCCACGTCTTGTTCAGAGTGTCCTTTTACTGAGCAGAAAATGCAGGCTTGCAGAAACTGCCCCAAAGCATTGCTATGTATATTAAATAACTACTAAGGGTTAAAACTGGCCTTAATCTACTTGTAGACAAAATAGGAATTTTGAAAAGTATTCTGTAACAGAGAGATAGATACCTATTTTTGTTAAATCATCTTTTACTATTTGTGGTGCCTTTGACCTTCATGTGAATTCAATAGCAAATGAAGTCAAACTTTTTCCACTGTTTATCCTTGGGCAGTACCATCTGATATGAGTAGTATTCCATCAAAATATGTTTTTTTCCTGGGGAAGTCTTGTCGTAATACATCATCAGTCTGACAGCCTGTGTATTATATATTACAATAAACTATCCCGAGAGCAAAGGTACATGTGATGATGAATTATGCTAATATGTTATTGTCATTATGTTATCAGCACTCAGAGAGTGATTTAGTAAGATACATCATCAATGAGAAATTATCTGATTTCAAATTACTCAAGAAAGTGACAACATCATGGAAAACCACAAGCAAATTCATTTGATTAATAGGGTTGGTGATATTCTAGTGCTAGAACTTATGTATAGAGGTATATTAAAATGTCTGTGAAACTGAAAACAAGTTAAAGAAAGATGTGTCTATGAGGTAAGGTTATAAAAGCACTGTCGATTTAAATATTACTGTAGACAGAATAGACAGTTAAGTATAAATGAAAAGTCACACTTTGTCCTTTATTCAAACATTTGACAGGGATTTGTTCCACTTAATTATCTTTAAGGAGACTAAGAATATCTTAAAAGAAGCCATCTATTGTAAAACCATCAGTTATCCTGACTATCAGTTATCTATAATCTATAGGTGACACTATATAATGATAAATGCATTATACTCCAAGTCACTGAACCAATAAGATATGCTAATAAATTTGTTGTTGTATGATAATTTAGCAAGGATATTAACTGACCACTTGTCCTATGACATCTTTGCATACCACCTTGTAAACATTAGACACTCAAAAGATACTTGCTAAATTGAACTGACAAGGCAGGTGTGGTGGCACATGACTATAATCCCAGCACTGTGAACCAGGAGGATCACTGTGACTTTGAAGCCAACCTGGACTATATAGCAAGTTCAAGGCCAGTCTGGACTACATAGAGAGACCCTGTCTCAAACAAACAAAACAAGAAACAAATAAATAGAATTCATAGACTTTCTTGTAACCTTCTACATTTAAAACCACAGAAATTAGATGTCTGATACTAAACAAGTTTTAAAAAGCCAGACATAATGAAATACAAATAGAAAACCCTATTTTTCTCTGGCTCTGCTTATTCTATCACTACCTAAGAAATTCCTGTTTCTGTTTCTTCAACAAAGCTTTCTAGTCAAGACCTCAACACATGCATAATCAGAGGGGCATGCAAAGGGAACAGAGCAGGCAAGCAATAGGGCCTAACTGTATCAGTGATCTGATGCTCCCTGGGTTTAGTGGGTAATTGAAATGGACTTCTTCTCTATTTGTAAATATTCATGGGTTCTTTGGAGACCCCATCCCAATCATTACACATCTCTCTAAGATCTCTTGACAGATTCTGTGCCTTTTTAGAGCTTATGACTTACGGTTACCTCATTAGTCTCTCTTTCCCAGCTGTTGTTTTTCTGTTGGCTCCACCTTATCCTCTTTGGGACAAGAAATCTCTTTAAAAGAAAACTAAAGGCCATCCCCCAAGGCTCAAATCTGATCCACCAGAAATGTATTCTGTTGTCATTGAAAGCACATTTAGATATGAGAATAATAATAATTATAATTAGCTCTGTGTGTACTATTTTTCAGGCATTGATACATATACTAATTTACTAAACACTCCTAAAAATATGAGGGTAGTATTGCATCCACATTTTACAGATGAAGAACTGAGGCACAGTAAAGATTATCCTGTAGGACTCAGAGTTGGAAGGCCCAAAATTGGTGGTCATAGGATCAGCATGCTCTAACTACTCCACTAAATTGTACTTTCAGGATTAGCACTAAATGCTAAATTTAGTGTCAAAGCCAAGTACTCTCATTCTCTCATTAGAACAAGACACCAAGACATCTTACCTTTAAGTGTTTCGAAGGATAGACTCGAAATAAGTGACTTACAGTCCCCTGCCCCTAAACTCCAATGACAAAACTTTGACCAATGGTCCCATGGAGGCTCTTCACTAGATTTTAAATAAGGTGTGCCACAATCCTCCAAGTACCAAAAACAATTATTCCATCTCAGCCTTTTATCCCTCAGTGATCTGAATATGAAGTTGCAGGTCACAAAACCAGTGTATTTCGTTTTTGTTCATCACTCTTTAAAGCCTTAGGATGATGTAGGTAGGAAAGTTTGTATTGTAAGATACTTGATGAGTATATTTTTTCTCCTTGGGCTTTTGGATCTCCATCCAAAGTTGAGATAGAAACTCTCCTAGTTTAACATCCTTTAGAAAAATAGAGGCCATTTTCTCTAACCTAAAAGACAAAAAAAAAAAAATACATGAGTGTATGTCTTCTAGGAATCAGTGGGTATGTCTCTCCATCAGTAATAAAAACCTTAAAAGATGGATGTGTCACAGACTTCAAGAAATGTTTCAGGGTTGTGAAAGGAGTTTTTACTTCGGCTGATTTATGTGTGCAATTTCAACGGGGTGCCTATTCTAGAGTCCTCCCGGGGATCCACTGGTTAGATCATGATGAAGGTGGCATCAACCTGTCAGTGTTCAATTTGGCTTAAAGGTATGTTATCAATTTCCAGAGCATTTAATATATTCTACTGAACCACAGGATGCATGGTACTCTGTGACCCAGCAATCTTTTAAGTAAATCTAGCCCATAGCTTAGGGTCCTGCTACCTCTCCTCTCCAAACTGCTTCCACTAAAACTTCCCAGAAAGAAACTCAGATAGTGACTGAATAGCCACACCTCTTTTAGACATTGTGGCCAGCCTTCATGTTAGTAGACTGTTACATAGAATAAAACATTAATAAATTTCAAGATCTAAGCAAAGCATTAAAATAGCTAGTACATGTTTGTTTAGTGACAATCAAGCTGCTTATCACCTAATGTGTGACTTTAAAGTTTTTCATAAAACTGTGTTTTACCACCTGCAGATTCCTCCTTATTCTGGAACATTTACCTCAACTTTTCTTTTGCCCCTAAGCATTGAAACAAGAAATTAGTACTTGAGAAAATGAGATAATAACTGGTCAAAATAACATAACAATAGAGTTAATGTATAAAACATGTTACAGCTATAGAATATTTTATTCATAATATTTTATTGGATCTGACAAAAAGAGAAATATATTACATATAATGAAAAGCACAGGTTTGAAAACAAAAACCTGTATCTAAATCCTGCCTAGCCCTTTCTGGCTATGTCATGCTGGTCAATTTTCCTCTTCTTTTTTTTTCCCCCTCTACTTCTTTGTCTGAAAATGAAAACTATTTTCACTAGCTACAGGTAAACTAAGTCTAGGATCTCTACTTTATCTTTATGTCCACATGCCCTAGCACAATGTCTGGAAATAAAAGCTTCTGCTGAGTAAGTCTGTGATGAATTATCTCCACTTTACAAATGAGCAGATTGATGCTCAACTAGTTTAAGTCATCCGGTGTTACATAGTTAGTAAGGAGAATGCAGTGATAGGCTGTGAGAGGTGATAAGCCAAGTTCTGGACATCCTGAGAACTGCATAGTCTAAAAAGAAGAATTAGTCAAAGGAGAAGTGTCCAGGTATATACAGACAAACAGACATGAGAGTCGAATATTTCAGGGGATCCACAGAGTGACGTTAACTCACCTTTGCTTCCTGCAGACTCTTACAGTGAGCAACAAATGTCATTCATGTTTTTAAATGACAAAAATTTTAAATGACAATGTTTGACACAGAGACCAATTATGAAAATCGATCACACTAATAATTACAGTGATGCCTTGGTCCATGAACACTTTTGTGCACAAAAAGTTTGGTTCACAAACAAAAGCATTTGGAAAAATTTGTTTTTGTTTGCAAACTCTACATTGGGTGACAAACCAACTGCAACCATCATTCTCAAACAGACACAAACATGGCCATGTTTTCCAAAATCATGGAGCAAATTAAGTTTGTAAACCAAGGTATCATTGTATTCTTACATGAGTTCAACTTATAAGCATTTTGAGTCCAATCTCTTTTTTAATCAACATGAAAACTATATGAGGTGTTATTATCTTCATATTATAGATTAAAAATTGAGATGCTGAGGGGTAAGGAAATTTGAAAAGACACAGAGCTCATAATTCATGCATCAGCAGTGTGAGTCCAGAGCCTGAGCATTTAGCTTTACACTCAACTACACCATTTAGCAAATAAAAATGATATAGGATTCAAAAAAAAAAAGAACATAATATGCAATTCCTAAGTCTAACACAGGAGTTAAAATACAGTAAGTATATGAGATCTGAAAAAAAGCAAGGCGGCTCACAAAATATGCAGAAAACATGAAAATGTGTAGAAAATAGACAGCATCTAGGGTGAATGAGTGGAGAAAAAAATACATACACATACTATGTGTGTATATGTATACCAGGTATGTATAATTTTTTCTTCAATAGTATAAAATACTTAGTCTTTGTTTACTATAATCCTGTGATAATCAATAGATTTTTCAGAAATGTAATTGTGAACCAATGTGTTTTTAGACAGCCTGTGTTCCACTGGTGGCAGACCTAAACAAGTTACCCGGACACAACAGAGAAAAGTGTGGAAATGGCATTAGAGAGCAATAACAAACCCCTACAGGCCGCATCACAAGCTAAAGACCAAAGTGCATATGGGTGGTGGGGGCGGGGGTGGAGAGAAGGGTTCTCATGCTGGTGGCAGGGAATAGTAAGCAGGGTGTCTGGTGACAGGCAAATGGTGTCTCAGTAAGGCAAACAATTTTTGTAATAAGCATGATCTGTGAGTTTTAGCATCAATGATCCAGCATCAGTTTACTCTGATGAGACTCTGATGAGGTAGGACATGTAGCCAGATATAAGAATGAGATGGGGATTTGTCTCAAAGCACAGAACAGGAGCTGGTGGGCACAGTACATGCACAACTGATTCAGTTTGAGGTTTACAGCCCTAGAGATATTGTCTAGTGGCCTCAAAGCCTTAGAAAGGGATCATTTTGTATGCTGATGATGGCTAAGTCTCTGTTGTGAGAAGATAAGAGGGCTATAGGGGGAGGGACTCAGATTCCACAAGAGCCATTTAATCACTAAGTATCCTAAATTGTCATACATTGACAAGTTATATACTTATTACTCATATAATAAGTAATATACTTATTAAATATTTAATTCATATTTTGAATGAACAACACATTTTTAAATTCTGTAATTTATTGAATATTCAAATCTCAACATGTTTCTCCTTATCAAATACATATTATATAAAATTCCATTTTAAGTACTAAAATTTAATATGAGATTTATTTACCTGTGTCTAAAAATGATATGCCTACCTTTATTTTACCATGGTGCAGCATAACTTGTTTGACCTTCAAATTTACCTGCAATCCCTTCTTTCCATCCTTCATCAAGTATAATGCAATCAGTTCCTTAAACCACTGGTGCTGCAGCATAACTTGTTTGACACTCAAATTCCCCTCCAATAATGTTTCACAAATACCTAGTCATTTCCCCCGAATTCATATGCTGAGATCCAAGTTAAAAGTAAGGTGGGATAGTTACATTCCTAACCCAGTGCTCTCAAAGGTAGCCTGTCCTGACAACTGCTCCAACAGTCTGACCCTCACACTCCAATTAAATATAAAAACAGCTCTGGGTCTTTTTCACCCAGTTGTACTGTCAAGCCCAGTATAACTTGACTGTCATATAAAGCTCTTTAAATCAGCCTGCCAAGAAAGTATGATTGTAGTACAGATTTTAACATTCAGAAGTATTCACTCCCCTTTCACTTACACAGATTTGAGGGTCAAAGCTATGCATTTTTATTAGATATTTTATTATGTTTCACTCTGGGTGAAGAGTGGCATATTAGAGCAGAAAAAAACCTTTTTTCTCCTGTAATGCTGAAGCGATTTGGTATAAGGAAAATACTAAGGAAGATTTGTATGACTTATTGCAAGTTCCATGTTGACAAAATGAGAAAGTTTTATGTAAAAGATGGTTATAGTGTTTAAATTCCATAATACTTTTAGAAACTAAGCATCTGGTCAGAATAGATGAGCATTTAGAAAAGGGATAAAAGTGTAGAGTTTTGAATTTTCTTAAACACACGATGCTTCCAAAAGGAACAGCAGCGTGTTTCAGCAAAAATTTAAATGCTAAGTCTTGTAAAGCACAGAAACTTTAGAAGAATTTTTTTCTATTTATTTTAAAAGTAGAGTAATTTGTCTGTGGTACTGGAGACTGAACTCCAGGCCTTCTCATTGAGCTATATTGTCAGCCCTTTATTTACTTACTTTTTTTTTTTAATTTTGAGGCAGACTCTCACTAAGTTGCCCAGGCTGAGTTGAGCTTAGGACCCTCCTGCTTCAGCCTCCCAGAGTGCTGGAATGACAGCTGTGTGCCACTTCACTAAGCTATAATTCTTACTATAGTGCCAATGATGATGAATTTTTAGGCTTTTTCAGGTACAGCAAGCAATTGATAAGTACTTCTTTGCTTATCATTATTATACCAATTATTATCCTTTTAGGAGGAGGCTATCAGGTCATTGTGGCTTCAATCCCCAGAGGTTGATTGAATCACTTCTTCATGTCATTTGATTCATTACAAGTTAGATCATAACCCCATAATTTAACGGAATGAACTATTAAAATGTCTACAACATTCTCTTAAAACCCTGAATTGAAAAAACCCATGTTTAACACAACAAGGCTGCCTTTCTCATTTATTTCATCAATAATATTAACACCCACTGCCCTCTAAGTTGTCTCTTTTTTCCTTAAATTACAAAGGTTAATCTTTCTTTCATAAGAGATACTTGAGGACGAATCATTTTAGAACTCATGAAAGAAAAAGATTGACAGTACTGGCTGAAGTCAGGCAGAAAGCAGTCAGCACTTCGGAAGTATTTCTGACAGCTACGCTAATGCTCTACAACACTGACAGGAAGCTTCCTCTAGATTTAAAAGAAAAGCTGTTTGGGAAGAGCCTATCAATAATGTAACACTGGGCCAAACGATTCTGGCTGTGGGCTGCTAGCAAATGTCTGCCCTAGACTAACTGGAGATGACTGAGCTCAAGTTTCAAGTGAAAAATATGAGCATAGCCATCTTCAAATGAAAGGCACTTTCCTGAAAATTAGGAGGTTATTTTTTTGAAGTAGTATATTGGCCTTACCACCTCAGGTATTTTCTACAAGTAGGTATTTTTTTTTCTTCCTGAATTTTTGGAACTCTGCATTAAGTTCAGTTTTGTTTACCAGAAAAATATGAGAACAAGTTTAATGCTAGGAAAGATGTTTACTCAGAGAAATAATATGGCATGCAGAACTGAACTCGTAACAACTGATACATCATAGAAGGCTTTCCAGCCAACAATAGCTGCAAAATCACTAGTGAACTAAAAATATGTAATTACAAAAATCAGACTTAAGTGAGAGATGTAAGCCACCACATAAGAAAATGCTGTCAATTAAATTACCTTGTTTTGTGCTTACATAATGGATGAAGCTCATCATAAACATAACTGCTATTTTTGATTCCTTGATTTGCTTCAGCAGCTGAAACTTGGGTCTATTTCTCTGAAGTATAAAGTTGAGCCTATATGAAGTCCTTTGCCCTGAGAAATTTCTTTTTAGGGGAAAAAAAATTGGCCCTTTAGAAGTTCATAAATTAGAACTCTGAAAAACAACCTTCCTAAATGAATTTTCTTTCTTATAAGAAGTAGACATTTTGTTTTGTGAAAAGGCAAAACCAACAAAAGATGTACACTTGTCTTTCTTCCTGTTTAGATAAACTATTTATATTAGAAATTTAAAATAGATTAAGTCGCACAAAAGTCATTATCATTTAGGTAGGAAAGGATATATTGTGTTTTAAATATGACATTACTAATGTTAAATATCTAGGCAAGTCTTTCTAATTAAAATACCAAGTCATTAGAAAATGGTTAGTTTTATGTGTAAAACTGACCTAAGAGATGTTCAAATAACTGTTAAGACAGTATCTCTAGCTATGACTTCGAATATTTTTCCTAAATAGATTAGTTTTGCATCAATAGACTGAGTAAAGAAAATTCAATATTACCAAAGTAGGCAGATATTGCCCACTCCAAATGGGCCCCAAAGTAGAACAAAAAGGTAGAGGAAGAGTTTTCTCTTTGGAAGCTGGCACACTCATCCTCCTCTATCCTAATACATCAGAGTTCCTGGTGCTTGTACCTTCGGACTCCAAGACCAAAACTAGAATCCCACCCTTCACAGCCCATTCTCCTGTGTCCTCAACCCTGTCCTCAGTGCTTCAGTGTCACACTAATGGCTAGATCTTGGGCTCTACTGGTTTTCAGACATTTGGATCAGGCTAAGTCACACAGTATACTGGCTTTCCTGGTTATCTTGCCAATGGCATCTCTTTGAATTTCTTAGACTTCAAAATTATATGATTTCATTCTCATAAATAAACCCCCTCTTTTATATCTGTCTATCTTGTGTGTGTGTGTGTGTGTATATATATATATATATATAAAACCTATTATTGAGTCTTTTTATCTGGAGTACCATAATACAGAGGATTTGCTATAATATATAAAGTATACATAAATTATGCTTGCATAGTATGTGATGGTTCTTGCAAAAAGAATTTTCCATTCTTTTTCTTTACATATTCCCTTCTCAGCTTTGTTTATGAACTCTCAGTTTGCATTATATTATTAAACAGAGTAAATTTCCTGTCATTCTTCTCTGTTACATGGACAATAATCAGAAGAATTTAAATAAAATGTTTAGTGTATGAAGATTTGATGTCACATGTGACTAACACAGAATTGTGAAATAATGTCACTAATTTCCTAGACATGGTAAGATTTTTCTACTTGTCTATTTCCATACTTATCACTTCACCTACAATATGTAGTACAGCCAAAGTAACTCCCCAAAAAGCCATTATTTTATCATCCCTGTGCAGGAAACCTTCAGTGACTTTCCTCTGGCACAAGATGAGATTCATATCTTTTCAGTGACTTGAGGAACCCTTCATTATCTCTCTCCTCCCTGTTTCTTTGGACTCATTTCTCCCCATATCCCAATGCTTCTCTCCAGCTACCCTCAACTTCTCCCAGTCCCTCTAATTCCTGTAAGCTTTCTCTTCTATCCATTTGAATCGGTCTACCCCCTCCTGTCTCTGATCCATTTCTCTCCCACATCTCTTTCATCATATAACTCCATATAATGTATAAACTCTACCCCATCCTAGTCTTTGTCATCTCTAGGAAGTCTTCCCTGACTCTCCAGTACCATGGCACCCACCACATTTCATAACATCATTTAATTTGTGTCATTTATCACCCATTAGATAATTAGACTGTGGTGATGTAATGCTATATCTTCAACACTAACTTTACTAATTGAACATCTTTGATTCTCAACTTATTTGAAGCACTGAGAAAAGAGTAAAGTCTTTACCTTGGGAAACTTCATCTATACACACTATGACTCTTTGTTGGCATGATCAAAGAGTAAAAGGAAACAGAACAGCATAAAGCATGAAAAAAGAACAGTCCAGGAGAGTATAGAATAAAATAAGAAAACCAAGAGATATGGGAATCAAAGATGGGAATGGATCTTAGAAATCTGAATTGATCTTTTAAAGGACTCCATGACTGGATAAGCCCTCTTTTATTTAAAACTATCCTTTGCCTTTGGCTTGTGCTATCATTTAGAGAGGAAAAATTGTTTCTTCATTCTACTTGCAGCCAAGTACATCCAGATCCTGTCATGTTTTGCCATCCAGCACTCCAGCAATGTCCTCCAGAGCCATCTGCTGTCCACAAGCACAAGACTTTAGAACCCAAATGACATCCATAAACCTGAGCCAAACAAGCTGGAAACTTGTCTTTAAAAGCATTGCTTATCCAAAATGTATTCACTGTGGGGAAAATCTGCTATAAAACAGTGAATATATTATGCAAGTGAAATAAGACCTTTCAACACTCTTGGTATGATGCATGATACCACTTATCATGCCAGAGTTAAACTGATTTTATTTTTTATTAGACATTTAGTGTAAAAGGTCAAGAAAGAAATTTAGGATCCTTGTTGTCCTGTTATACTTTTTAAAAAGAACTTGTTTATGTCACTTTTTACCCCAAGAGACAGATCTTTAAGTCATAAAAAATATTAGGACAGAAACAAGTAAATCAAACCAAATAGTGTGTAATGTTGTACATAGCTACAGTTGCAACCCACATTGTAAAATTCAGTTCTCTAGGAACACATATGAAGAAATCCCTTTGTTTACCATTCTAAACGACTAACCAATTTTAACCTCATTTTCAAGCCATCTACTTTGTCCTTGGATTTAAAGTAGCAACAAATTGAAAACTCTTACAATTCCTTACAATTGCAACTGATGCCCTTCCAGCTTTCTGTGCCTTTGTATTTGTTTTCTCTGAAGGAACACTCCCTGTTCCCTCTGCCATATCTATTGAACTCCCACTTTTTATCTGAACTTTATCTAAACATCTCTATTATGAAGTCTTTATAAGTGTAGGCACCATAAGAGGTGCAATCAGTTTCATCATGAACAAATTAGAATCTGAAAAATTGATTAGATTTAGACAGGAAAAGACATTCAGTGTTGGAATAATTGAATAAGCAAAGGTATATATTTTCTCAACTGTGAGATTAAAGGCAAGAAAACTGTCCTCCATATCTTAATCAGTTTAACTCCAATTTTAAAACTTACTCAAAAACACTAGCATTTTAGTCAAAAGTTAATTTGTTTGTGTTAAACTTGTTTTTCACATTCTCAAGTCTAAATGCTTCCAGACTTTTTCCAAGTGTTTATACCCAGCCTGTCTTTCCCAAAGAGAAGTCTTTCAAAATTCTGTTCCCTCTCCCATTGAGTGTTCATCAATCTGAGTAGCTGGTCCCAAATAGACTGCTTCTAAAGATGCCAAGATATCATCATGTCTCTCCTTCTCAGATTACAACCAGAGCTAGCCCTTATGACAATGGATAATTAGAGGTCACAGTTTCAGTCTGACTGATGCATCACAACACTACACGTACCAAGTGCAAAAGAAAACCTGCTGCTTTGATATGTTCAAAGCACTGCAGATCTGTCAGATACAGTCTGATTTAATGTACAGAGTATCTGCAGGCATAGCAATGATGCAAGGAGTAAGGGAAAATGGTATTAACCCTTTCCATCTATGTTTCTATAGGCGCAAGTGAAGGTTGCTCTTTCTATTTCAACTCACTAGGGTATTAGGTATATTAACTAATTGTAAAATACCAGACTTTCACATGAACCATAAGATCTCTCAGTCAAATCTGATAAGTTAATAGGCATGCCTATAATTTGACCAATCACACAACAAATTAGTGGGAAAAAGAAATAAGAAGCCAGGTGGCCAGTTTCACATTGATTTCTCTCTCTACTTTGCAAAATATTTCTCTAAGTAAGTACTCCAGGATTTATGAAAGTCACCCACCTGTATGCCTCAGAATCCTATACTCTTTTAATCCTTTTTGAATATTTGCTTTCAAACAGGGATAGTAAATAGTATTAGTATAAATATAGTTATACCTTACTTTTTGCATTTTTTTCCTAATGGCAGGATCTGAATATTTTTCCAAAATAAGTAGCATCCAATCATGAATAGAGGTATGTGAGACATGAATCAAGATTTTAAACAGATCCAGTAAGATGGATATATATATATATATTTGTTGTTGCTGTTCATTTAATATGGAGGCTAAGAAGTCAGACAAAATTTTCCCTGTAAGCCATAAGACAAAGAAAGCTGAGGGTATTAACTAGTTGTAGTCCAAAGGAATGACAGTTGGTATACTAGTGTGTGGCACTATGTGAGTCTAAGTCCAAAGACCTGAGAATCTAGAGCTCTGATTCCTAAACACAGGAGAAGATGAATATCTCAGTGCCAGAAGAAATAGCAAATTTGCCTTTCCTTTTACTTTTTGCTTTGTAAATTTTGATGATACCTGCTTTCAGGTGAATGTCATTTACTTGGTAATTTAATAATTTATGTAGTAATTTCTTCTAACAGAAACATTCTCATAACTATACTCAGAAATAATATTTTACCAGCTATGTGGATATTACCAAACCCAATTGGGTTGATGCATAAAATTAACCATCACAGATGGTACAGGTATTAATCACTGCTTTTAATTACTATTATTTTCTTAATGCAACCTCATAAGAAAGCAAAGTATTCCCTCTTCCGTTCTGCACATGATTTTGAGACCACTAAGATAAAAATGCTTTGTAAGCACTCAAATATTGTGTATGTAAAGAATTATATCATTATACTATACTTATTAATATTAACAGTAACAAATTATCTAAAATAATCTCACTGTCCTCTATGATTTATATGGTACAATCGGAAAAACTATTACTGTGTTTATTTTCATAGGTCTTTGCCATATTAAACTATAGATGAGGAATCTTAAAATATCCTAGAAAGGAAAGACTAGTATAGCAAGTGTTCTGAAGGGTTTGGGAAAAGAGGGAGAGGAGAGGGAGATGGAGAGAGAGGAAAAAAAAACTCAGTGGGGATGCTAGGGAAAAATACTGCTGTCCAGAGAAAAGAATAGTGTTTTTAACTCTTATTATTAGCTAAACTCTATTATTATATTAGCTAGACAGCCTGGACTTTACTATACATTATTTTTGCAAAACTATAATAAGTGAATGTGAAAAAAATTGTCTACAGTGCCAGCAGTGCTTAAGTTATTGACACCCAGATATAATGGAAATCCTCATAATAATACATATATTCAATTCACCCACATTACAGCAATACTATATCGTGTCCTACATTATCTACTCTTAGGATGGAATAGAAAATGTAATTTAATAGATGTCCCCAGAATAGTGTTATCCATTGAATGATGTAGCACCTATGTTCTTTATTGAAAGAACACTGAGAAATAGACGGCAATGAATTATTATCCAAAGCAATTTTGGAAGAAGCAGGTGAAATGAATCCTAATTCTTGAATTTTGAATAGCACAATAAATATTGTTGTATTATAGGAACAAAACCTTAGTATTCATTGAGCTGTTTATACATTTAGACAATGCATTAAAATGTAGTATAGCTCCAGGTATACAGTATAAAGAGAGGCAAATGAGAGTCTCTCTATAGTTATAAAAAATTTTAGCAAAGGGAAAACAATCTCATTTAGTTATTCAAGTTTATTTGAAATCATTTCTAATATTCCCTATTCTTTATGAAAAATACATTCATATATAAATTTCAAAAGTAGGTAATTCCTTCATGATTAGAGCAAAGGGAATGGATTAAAGTTAGAGTCAAGGTTAAGGGCAAGGCCAGAAATGCAACCAAAATAGCTCATGGGCCAGAATGACCGAATGAGACAGTGGAGTTATAGGGCTTCAGAGAGCTCACTCCTTAGCTAGAAATAGATTCTCCTGAGAACTAGCAGGAGCAAGAACCATCACTTAGCCATAAAAAAATTAACAGCCTCTTTCAGTCCAAGTCTAAATAGCAAGTTCTGGGCTTGTAAAAGCCAAGACTCTGAAACAACATCCTTCAAAAGTCCTTGGTACTGATAGTAAAGGCCTGGAACAAGGTGCAACCCTCAGGAAGTCTGTCGTATATGAAGTCATAAAAAAAGGTTAGTTTCATATATTTGTTGCCTAAAACATAGCCATTTTCCATGGATTTCTGCAGTGTTTGTCATCTTATAAAAACTAGTTTCTGTCTTGGTCTGTTTTGCATGACTGTAACAGGGTATCTGAGACTGCATAATATATGAAGTATAGGGATTTATTTTTTACTGCGCTAGAGGCTGGGACATCCAGGTCAAAGGATGTGTGTTTGTTGGTAAGTGCTTCTGCTGCCCCAATCATCCTGTGCCAGAAGGGCAAGACAATATGAGAGACAGAGAGAGAGAGAAAGAGAGAGAGAGCCCAAATTCATTCTTTTATTACAAACCCACTCCTGTTATAACTGATTCCCACACTAAAGATATTAATCCATTCATAATGACAGAGCTCACAGGACCTAATCACCATTCAGAGTCCCCCACTTCAGCACTGCTGCCCTGAGTATTAAATTTCCAACACATGAGCTTTGGGTGACACAAATGGTTGTTGAAGCTAAAAAGTCCATCTTCTGGTAAAATAAAGAAAATAGTGATTTCTAGAGACAGGGAAAGGTGAGTGGAAATGGAAGAAAATAAAGTACACCGGAACACCATTAGGAAGAAAGAATTAGTTCTGTTTTTTTTTTTTTTTTACTACAATAGAATAACTATTGGTTAAAGTAATCTATGGTATATTTCAAAATGACTAGAAAAATACAAAATTTCAACACTTAAAAATGATTAATATTAGAAAAGATGCAAATGCTTTTTTCATTGAATTGTACTTTATATACACATATCAGGTTTCCATAATTTAGCCAATAAAGATGTACAAATATTTTCTCTCAATTTTCAAAAAAACAAATAATATATCTTTAAAACATTATGTCAAAAGGGTCTTTTTCTTAGGATAAGAGTCATGTGACCTCTGTGAATCCCATGACATTCATGAAATACCATGTGTGTATGTGCAAGTATACATGACAGTGTCTATGAGTATATTTTGAAAGAAAATAGCTTATCCAGTTTGCCATGTTCTCATAAAGAGAAAAGGAATCATTTAAGAACAAGTTTAGACAGCCATTATCATGCAAGTCAATTCTAGGCAGAATTCTGGTCTGCCATCATTCAACCATAGGTAATGATCCTTGATGACAGAATACTACCTATGGACTATTAAGACAAACAAGATAAATCTTTAGGACTGGGAGGGAAGAAATGTAGGCATAGGGTCAAGTTAACTGAACCAAGGAACACAGACTCCCTTGAATTGGGCAAGAGAAGGTATAAATTAACAAATTTGGGGCCAGATTATGTCCATCAGCAGAAGGACTGGGTGCTTCTGTATTATGAATTGTGTCTAGAAATACTCCCAAAGCCACATGTGGTCGTAGGTGGGATGTTTTCAGAGGTGACTGGGTCTAGATTGTGTGATGCTGGAATTGATTCAAGGTGCATTGCTAGGATTAAGGGTGTGAGTGCTATCTGCTATAAGTAGCCTGCATAAGATGTGAGGGAAAGAAAGACCTGTAGTCATCCAATGTTGCTTTGCTATCTTCTGCCTGCTATAAACTGTTTCTCTGCAATGCCTGTCTCCCATGCCACCCTGCCTTGGAGCCAGCCAGTGATGGCCTGAAACTTCCACAAGTTGTGAACTAATTAAAGCTTTCCTTCCTTAATTTTGGATGTTGGGTATTTGGTCTCTCAGGATGAGATAAAAAGTAACCAAGACAAAACCTCAGTGAAGAAGAGTTGTATTTCTCTCTTAAAAGGGGGTAAAGTAGTCTTAAAGGCATGAGCAGGGATAGGAAATGGCCTTGGGTTACACTTCTAGGACCACACACACGCATACACATGCACATGCATACATGCATAATATAATATAGTGTCTCACTGTAATATTGTAATTTGTTGATATGAGAATACAATTGCAGAAACATAAACTTATTTCTCAAGATTAGTGGTTCCCAAGAGATGGAAGAACATCCCCCTAGTGATAGTTGCTAGAATAACTAGTGCAGTTGAGCACTTCCTGTGATTTGCCATGATTTCTTGGAGCACCATAGTAAATTAAAGTAGAGGCTAGTACATGCTCATATTTCCAGGAATACTGTTAAAATCAAAGAATTTCTTCCACACAGAAAATCTTAGTGACAAGAAATTCAAACTTTAAGGCAATCCTTTAATAAACACGTTAGTTAATACATTCTGACATCAGCAAAGCTTCATATAGGGAGTTTTCAAACAACAAATGATTACCTATTAAAGTTTAAAAATAAAAAGCCATGAAAAAAGTCAATATCTTGATTTCATACCTTTCTAAGGTATCATTTATTCATACTGCTGCCATTTCAAACAAAAGATGTTTCAATTATTTAACCTTTTATGTATCATTTAGAATGATCACCATGGCCATTAATTATTGGCTTAATGTGTAACCCAGGAACATGCCTTCTTCCTTTCTGCCTGCCATCAGACTGTCTGCTCACACAGTCTAGGTACCAACCCATTTGAGCTATCCCTTTACAATCTAGTTAGAGCTCAGAAACTGTGAGCAAATATTAAAAATATTATAACTCACTACTTTATGGCTATTGATCTAAATCATTTTATGTTACAGACCTAAAATCTAATAATTGAAGGATTAAGACTTGTTTAGTGTCACATCATGAATTATAGTAGAGTTGCATCTGACCTACAGGTTGTAGTTCATAAACAAATAAATTGTTAAAGTGTTCCTTACAACTCATTAAAATTTCCTTTAGAGGTAACATATGTTTTCTATGCCTTAATTCTTATTTCCACTGGAGTTTGAGTACCTCAAAGATAGATTTAGGAGATAAGAAAGTCTGCAGACAGCTTATTCTTTATTCAAATACTTTGCCTTTAAGATAACCCCCAAATCTAGTGAATCAAAAATGGAGAATTTCTTAAGTGTTTTTGCTTCTCTATTGAAGTTTTCTTTGGGTTTCAGTATAAAGTCTCTGTAATGTTACTATGTATCAATTGACTAGTCATGCTTTTGAAGATTAGAGGGTTAAATGTTAAAACTCACACATTAAATAAACCTATTGTGCAGCTTCACTCTGGGGGCTTAGTGTTTGCAAGGATATACAAGTGTATAGAACCCTTGATTCCCTCTTCAGCACCTTTTCAGCTACCACCCACTACCCACTAATGTAACACTCTGAATACTACTTGGAAGACATAGGGGAAAGGCTTAATAAGAACCATTTCAGGAGCAATCTAGTTTGCTTACTTCCTTTTTCTTCTTTGTTCCCTTAGTAATTAAGCTTGCTATATAAGAAAGAGATTAGTAAATGAAAACGTTTTTGAATTACATTCAGTCATTTTGATTAGCATCTTTGGCAACTTTTTCCCTCTCTCATAAACATATGGTAAAGCAACGTTTAATGTTCCATTGATTGTACTTTCAAGTCTAAAGTAGTATTTGTTCATTCCTGGAACCTGAAACAAACATCTGGTGGTTAAAGCTTTGAGGGAAAAAAAAGCACCTTAGTATACTACTTCTATGATTCAAAATCAGGAGTAAAATGCATGTAGACAAGATTAAGCTATTTTCCTTTTTAAAAAAAAAAAGATGAAGACAATTGGATTTTTGTTTCCTCTAATGTAGTAGCTAGAGACCATGCAATAACCTTAAGAGTCTCTTCCTTTCTGCTTTTATCTTGCAATAGATAGATGTAGTATCCAGTGTTTACCTCCCCACTAGAAAAATATGTGAGTATTTCTTTATTTCTGGCACACACATGTTCAGAAGTCTTCCAGTTTGTGCACACTATGAGGTTCATATTATCACACATTTTTCCAATGAAAGTTGTGTTTTTTACATTGAAGTTCTGTCTTTTTTTGTATTTGTTATGGTTTATATCTAGATGTCTCACAGAAAGCTTATGTATTCATTGGCAGGTCTGTGGTTATATTATGGGGTGTTGTACAATGACTTGCATTAAGGAGATGGGCTCTGATCAGAAGGAGATCACTGACAGCACGATCTGGAAGACTGGAGCTCCTTCCTCAGCTCCTCCCTTGACTCGCTCTACTTCCTACCACCATGACAGGAGTGGCTTTCTCACTGCCCAAGCCCTTCTGCTATGCTGCCCACCATGCAAAGAGTAAAATTCTAAATATGTGAGCCAAAATAAATCTGTCTTTTAAGTTGCATGTGTCAGATATTTTTTCCCAGCAACAAGGAAAAGGACAAGACAGGTTAACTAGGAAGAGAAGACTGGACCTTACCATGAGGCGCAAATGCCTTTTTTTTTTTTTTACATTAAAAATTCCATAGAATAAGACGGAACAAAGCCAACTAAGACAATGTAGTGAAATTGTTACAGAACTTCACAGCAGGTTACCGGGGTGACAGTAGTAGGTACCATGGTATATTTCGTTTTCTCCATAATAGTTGTTCTTTCATGTATAGTTCACATGGCTCTGCTTTTGCAGTCTTTCAGAGTGCAAAAGTTGGTGGGGGGAATAAGGAAGACTTACACCCAGATTTCAGAAAAATGCCAGGAAGGGTAGGCAGTGTGCCCCTGACTGTAGTTCTCCAATTATCACTATTGGGGCTGATTTCCAATGACTCATGTCACAGGATGAAAGACTAGAGACACTAGGAGAGGGCTGATGACCACTCTGTTTATTAGAGAGATACTCTGTGTTAAATTCATAAAGAGAACAAAGACACAGAGAAATCCAAAAGATAGTTTGAGAAAAGTATATGCTATATTTGACCCATAGCTTCAGGAACTGAGCTGATATGCTAGCGTAAATAGGCTTGGAAACACTTGGGAATAGCACAGAAAATGTGCCTACATCCTGCAGCTGCAAGGCTATGGCCTCCCTCCAAGTCACGCCATACTCCATCTGCAGAGTCCTTAGCTGACCTCTCAGAATGGCCACATCTACAGCTTAGATGCAAAGTGCTTCACACATAGATTTTCAGCACTGAATCCCACACCTGACAGGGTAGGGCATGAAGCTGTGAGAGTGAAGCCAAATGTTCAGTGGAGACCCCAGCATGTTGGAGATGCCACGAACGTGGAATGTCAGCTGACAAAGCTCACAAGCAGTGAACGGAGCCACCTCAAAAGAGAAGCTACCTGGAGTGCAACAGGCAAAGCTATAAGGGTGGAGCCTCCCAAGCCACTTACAGTTCCTTTCTTGCCACAACTTGCTCCAGCTGCTAGACATGAAACTACAAGATATAATGCTTGCCCTGCTGGGTTTCAGTCTTGCTTTAGTTCCATTGATTTCTATCTTGTTTCTTCCTTTGGAATGGGAATATTTATCCTGTGCCCTGGTATGTCATCAATGTTTAACTTTCCTTTTGATTTTTGCAGAGGCTCACAGCTAGGAGTTTGCCTGAAGTCTCAGGAGATTTTAGACTTGGATTTTTCAGCAATGCTGAAACTGTTAAGACTTTAGCAACTATTAGAGATGGACAAAATGTATTTTGCATAAAGAGATGCATGTGAGGTTTTTGGAGACCAGCGGCAGAGTATTATGATTTATATCTAGATGCCTCCTACGAGCCTCATGCACTTACAGGTGGGGCTTTTGTAAGGTGATTGGGCTATTGAGGAGTTTGCAGTTAAGAGGTGGGGATCTCGTTTGAATAGGCAGTCACTACCAGTATGGTCTGGAAGGTTATATTGCTCTGCCTGGCTCTTCGCTTGACTGTTTCCTGGTCACTATGAGATGGGCAATCCTCTACCATGCCTTTCTCCGTGCCTTGGGGTCAGCCAGCTACAGACTGAAACCTCTCAAAGCTGTGAGTCAAGATAAACCTCGCCTCTCTTAAGTTGCAGGTGTCAGGTGTTTTGTTCTAGCAATAAGAAAAAGACTAAGGCAATGTTTCCTTTTAAGATTCATTCTAGTTTGCACTTTCCAATGCAGGATACAGAACAGAATTTAAAATAAAGATGTACTGTTCATTTGGCAGCAGTGGTGTTCATTTTCACCAATATTTTGGAAAAAAATGTTACTTTTTTATGAGCATAGTGTGTTGATTAGTGTGCTAAGGTTGCCATAAGAAACTGTAACAGACTGGATAGCTTAAACAATAGAAATTTATTTCTTCCTGTTCTGGAAGCTAGAAAGCCAAGATCAATGTGTCAGAAAATTTGCACAGCCTGAGGTCTCTTCTTGGCTTGCAGATGACTGGCTTCATTCTAAGAATTTTCTCACACGACCTTTTCTCTCTGCCTATGTTTCTCTGATATCTGTTCATCTTCTTACAAGGATACTAGTCACACTGGGTTAAAGCCATACCCCTTATGATTTCATTTAATCTTAATTATTTCTTTAAAAACCTTGTCTTTAAATATGGTCCTATTGGGGGATATGTTTTTGCGGGGACGCAATTCTGATCACATCTGGTAGCAGCAGTGCTGTCTGTCAGATATTCTGCATACCTTCCCCTTGGGGGAAACATCAAGTGTCATGCATAAATATGATAAAATTATCATTCATATATGATATCAAGTTATTTGAAGTATAAATTTATATGTGAATCACTTATGTGAGATATTAATTACAAGTGAAAAGTTAAGTGAACATAAAATAGCCACTAACTGTTTTTTGGCTCTTATTAAACTCATAAAGATTTAGCAAAGGAACAACAAGACAGAGCAGCAGTTCACACTTCCACATTTTGTTTGCCAGAACAAAGAAATCTCCAGGCTTGGAAATCGTATGCTCACGAAGCCAGATCTACAGAACTGGTCTTTATTCTCTGGATGTGTGGCTTCCATATATGAAAGAAGCCAGAGTTTTACCTAAGTGGCTTCAATATGCAGAGTTACAAAACTGAGGCACTTTAGCTCCAAACATACAGTTAAACAAGGACTTTGTAGTATTTGTCCACACGTACAAGTAAGAGTATTTCTGTCCCCTCATAACGACCACAGCAGTTTGTTTCAAAAAATCACTTTATGTTTGACTGAAGTATTTACAATGCTTCTAGTTCTGAATTTTGTTAGTACCTTGTTTAGGGTTGCCAGATTTACCAAATAGGAACAAAGCATACCCATTTAAATTAGAACTGCAGTTGAGTGATGGATGTTTTCAGTGCATACACGTCTCATTCAATATTTGGGACACACTTGTACAAAAAAAAATCTTCATGGGATATACTAAAAAGGGATTTGATATTTATCTGAAATTTAGTTTTCACTGTGGGTCCTCTGTATTTTTCCTGGCAACCCTGCTTTAAATTAAAGAATGAATCCTTTCTCCTTGCAACTCCCTGTGCCCACCCTCCCCCCTACCTTCTAAAACTGCAGCAGTATCTTTGTAAATGTACTTTCTGGTCCTAAGTTGATGTTGTTTTTAAACTCTGGCCCAAAGCATGAAAACACCAGCCTCAAGCTCCCTTCCATTTAACTGCTGTGACGTGTGGTTACAAACACATGTGTTAAAACATTCAAGTTAGCTGACACCAACTTCTCTCTCTGTGTTAAAGTATTTACATCTTTATATTCATGTCTAATGCTACTTGTGACAGTGTTAGTAGAATTTAGGGACATAATAATACTATGAGAAATCTCCATATCGCTACGCCCTGGGCTCATTTTGTTCATCTGTGAAATCTAGAGATTGGGCTCAAGGTGTTTTCCCCAAGACTCTTTCTTTCCATTATTTCTTTCATTTACATTGTGAAACCTAAATTGTTCTCACTTCATAAGAATCCCTTTACTCTTCAAGTAAGTAGTGTTTGGATTACTAAATAAGTAATGATTAGATTACTCAATTAATAATTAGTAAGTCCACTTTAAAAGATTTGTTTGACCTAAATTCCTCAAGAGGCAAAAAGCACTTTCTCTCTCTCTCTCTCTCTCTCTCTCTCTCTCTCTCTCTCTCTGCCCCCATACTCCCTTCATCACCAGACACTGCCCACAGTGGGAGAGAAGATGCTGTGATCCTGAAAATGCTAACTGAAATACTGAGAATGTTGAAACATTCCCATTGCTCTGGACTCTGGCCTTGGAAATAATTTTGCTGTTAACCTGAGACTGCGTGGTTTGAGAAGCGGTGGGAGCCTCTTCTTGTTCTCTACCGCCATCTAGTGGCGATAGGATTGGCATTATCGGCTCAATTTGGAATTCGGACTGCAAAGATTTTAAAGATTGTAAATCAAAAATGGATGAATTATTTTATTCTTGTCATTACAGTAAAAAAAGGACTTATAGAGTGTTTCAGCAGATAAAATGCAATAAAGTTTAATAAAATTTAAGTATAATACAACGGCAGAATTTAATACTTGAGCAGTATAGATTAAATTTGTGCAATTTAATCTTTTTTAATATGTTCAAATATTAACTTAAACACCGAAAACAGAAAATAAAACCTAACTTAAAGTATTTTTTTAAAAATATTATCTTTCTGAAGTGCTCTTGTATAGCATTAAGTAATTTTCTTTAAAATAAATGTAATTATAGTAAATGAAAAGGAAAGAATTCGATAAACACTAAATTGGTGCTGAATATCTTGGTTCTGTATTTAAACACCGTATTCAGTTAAGTTAGATTTTTGCTGTCATTATTATTTATAAATGTAATATAATGCTTAATGGGTGTTGAATGATATTTAGTTTTAATATCCTATAATGTAGAACTTTCTTCAAATGGCATATTGGGTTTAATTGTGTGAATCTAAAGTAAAAATAAATTTCTTTAATGAATGAAGTAAAATATTTCTGAAGTGTGACTTTTTTCCTATTAAAGATTCTTTTCACTGATTATTTATTATAGGGAAAATATTTCTGACACTTTAACATTATTCTGACTTTCCTTTTATTTTAATTTGAAATGCCAACACTATTCTGAAGTATTTAGATCTTTTTAACAAAAGATATTTAATTAGCATACTACTTTGTTTCTTAATTCGCTTGGGTGTGAACTGAGAAATCTTCAATTTGTTTTTCAGGGTGGGAAAATCCCCATCAGGTGGACAGCACCAGAAGCCATTGCCTACAGAAAATTCTCCTCAGCAAGTGATGCATGGAGCTATGGCATCGTCATGTGGGAGGTCATGTCCTATGGAGAGAGACCTTACTGGGAAATGTCTAACCAAGACGTAAGTGCACTGCAGGGCAGTCCTGTTGTTTTGTGAGCATGAACACCTTCGCTTTTGAGAGAGAAATACACCTTTTGTTGTCACTTGGATTGGCCCTTATCTTTTTAAGAGTTGCCCAGGGTTAATGGCTAAGTTTGAGAAGCTGAGAAAATTTTCATTCTGAGCTGATTTTGAAATCCTGAGCTAGCTCACAGATTTTACTCTCTAAGTACCTGATCCATATGTAACCTCTGAGACTTTCTCATTGTTCTGATGTGGCAAGACTGTGCTTTGCAACAGTCTGGATGTACAATAAAACACAAGAGTAATGCTTACTTTTCATTTCTGCTATAAAGCAATTCAGTTCCCTGCTATAGAAGGCAAATAAATTTAGGCTACATAGCACTTACCAGAAAGGGTACATGCCTTCAAACAATGCTTTATCAATATATGTCATCTAATATTGTTCTTTTGAGATACATGATATTTTATGCAATCTGTCTTGCTTTTATTTTCTCTGTAACAATTACTTTGGTAGCTGATAATATTATAAAACAAGACAGTTCATACATTTAACCTCTATGACCTCCCCACAGTGGTAGAAACAGTGTCAGTGCACTATCCAAACTTTTATTTCCTGCTTCCTCATTTCAGAATCAAGACTGTCTACTCATTTGCTTTCCTCAAAGAAACTGATGGTTTCTGAAACAATGGTGATGAGAAATAAATCTAATGTAATTTTGAATTTCCATAGGTACAAAGAAAGACTAGCCATAGTTCAAAAAGAAGTTTGTGCCTTGTTTGATCATTTTTTCATGCCTATATCTTGTAATCTAAGCAACTACTTTGAACATAATAATGTGCAATATATTAACCATTGTTAATGTCCTATTACTTTCTTTTGAAATTCTGTATCATCATTTTTATTCTTTTTTAGTTTTAAAATAAAAAATGCATACACACAGTACGATTATTGCAACAGCTCACTGCTTTCTTCCAGTTAATCATTTGAGCAAAACTCTTACGCCTCCTCACCTCACATTTTATTATTCCATCCTAACTTCAAATTGTTCAGGTTTCTTAAGTACTTTAGTCACATAGACTTAAGTACTTAAGAAAGCTTGTTTTTTTTTCTAATTCCAGGCATAGACAAGTTTGGCATTTAGTTAGCTGGCAACAGGTAATGTTTCTAAATGCCATACTGAATTACTTTTGTAGCTCAGTTCTGTGTGTGTCTACTAATTGTGGATAATGCCACGTCCAGAAACCAACACAGCAGTGGTGTCAAGATTAATACACCACTCAGTCTTTGCCCTCCAATGCACAAAATCAAAACAGGAAGCCGACATGGCAGTGCTGGGGAGCATCTGGCCTCCTACACAAATACACCATAACTAGCAAATTCTGCTCCATCCCCATAACTTAAATGGTTTTGAGTAAAGACATTTGACTATAGGCTGTTGTTCCTCAGGGAATTTTATTTGAAGGCCCTCATTGATATTCCCAGCTACTTGTCATCTATGGATTAGCTTTTCTTAATGTTCATTCCAGAAGCAAATTTGTTTTTTACTCCCAAAATAAACTCACATTTTGGGTTATGATTTTATTATTTATTGTTTATTATTTTGTTATTTTTAATCTAGTTAGATAAGATAATAGAAGTCTTTGTTTTACCAGTTCCTGCTCTGCCCTAAACCCAAGCTATCATTTGCTTATTTATCCTATTTTGACACTACTGAAATAGCCATCCAAGCAAATCTCCAGAATTAAGTCCCCTCTAGATGAATTAGTCTTCACTACAAGGAAGAGGCTGCCCTGAAAGTACTTCCTTTATTTTTATGTGACTTAGGCTTGCTTTAACCAATTCTCTAATCATCTAACAATTGCTTTAGAGAGTGTTAAACTTTGCTAATATAATCCCATGAATAAAAAGGTCTTTAGTATCTACAGATGAATATGTATATTTATTTGCACATTGTATACAAACACTATTGTACTAATATATTCATCTAAATCATTTATTAGATGTTTTTGTTATTCTATGAAAAGGGGTTACAGAAGAGAATGTTATGCCTGTAAAGGACCATAAAACTTAGTTCAGTCCCTTTGTTTAATTGGGCATAAAACAGAAGCATAGAGAACTAACATTATCCTAGAATCACATAGTAATTGATTTGTCAGTGCTCTTTGAAAATAATTCTAATATATTCCCAGATTATGTCATGGCCAAGGAGAAGAGAAGAAAGAATACTGGCATTCTTCATGATGGTTGTGTGACGGTCCACATGGCTCCCTATGCAGAGCTGAGAGTGCCTTGCCCTCAGGGACCCTACAGTTTAGTAGGAGGGAGATAGGCTGTATAAAAACAAATAAGTAAAAGACATAATATGTGATATGATAATCATTAGTAAAGGGAGTAAAAAAACAAGAACAAAAGTTAAGAAATGCTGAGAGTTTAATAAAAATAAATTTTGAATACTTGTAAAATATATTCATAAAAGCCACTCATTTATGGTCATAAGTCATAATTAGTCATTCTTATTAGATACTTATAGCCATTCTTATAACAGAATGAGACAAATAAAGAGAGGTCTCGTGATTATTTCTAACTCCTAGATTTTCTTACATTGTAGGATACATTGCAGTTACCAATTTAGAAGCAATATCCATGGTTCTCTGGATTAAAATTCAACCATGAAAGTCACTTAATTTTTCAAATCACCTCAGTTTCATGAGCAATAAATACAATAAAAGACCTGGATTTGAAGAATTGTAGTGTCTCTTTTAAAATAGTAACATGCTACGATTTTATAATCTTTGAAAAAATAATTGTCACACTGCGAAACAAAAGCAGGAGTGTCGCAGGTTTGAGTTCAGCCTAAGCAACTGAGTGACGTAGGGAGATCCTGCCTCAAAACTTTAGAGTACATTAAACAAATAATAAAAAGGGATCAAGGATGTAAATAAGTATGAAGACCCTGAGTTCACTCCAGAAGTTGAAAAAAATTATTCAAACTGTTCTTTCCTGATCACCATGGAGGTGCCAAGAATCAGGTAGGATTCCACAGAATGCAGCAGGTACAAGCAAGGATGCCAGCCCCCAAGACAGATGCTTTAGGCAGCCACTTCTTCAGGAAAAGACCAAAATGTGCAATTTTAAACATAAGCCACCATGTAAATTGTTCTTAATTGTTGCCTACAGTAGTCCAGAATGTTGTTAGCTTCTCCCTGCCTGGATCTTACCCAGCCATTTACACAGCTGTGCTGGCCATGGAGCTGAATGATCTGTGTCCAAGATGACCATTTAGAGAGTGGTTTTGTCTGTTAAACCTCATTTGGCTGAAGATAATCTTTCTGGAACTGGAGAAGCTGTTACATCCAGGAGTAGACTCCTGACATTCTGCCCATTCTCCTTTGTTCAAGATTGCCAGTGCTCATGGTACAAGGCTGAACTCTTTCTCTACCCAGTGCTTGGCTGATTTTACAGGCCAACACAGGGTCAAAATGAGTGTAAAGAATAGTCAAACAAGAGTCTGAGAATAGGGAGAAAATCAGTAGAAGTTATGGGCCGGGAAAAGATAAACCTTGAGGTCTTCAGATCAATATAAGACTAGAGGAAAGTAGCAAGAGTTAAATCTTTTATGCATCTTGTAAATAGATTTTGCTGCTACCATAGCAAGAATTGGAATTCTGTTTAGCTAGACATATTGGAAGTCAGCTTATCTGTCACACATCATGTAACCAGAATTTCTGTTTGAAAACAACTATAGCTTAATCAAAAATTTCCCAGCTGTTCTTTCCAAATCCTAGGTATTCCTTATTTGTCCTGTATTCCTTATTTATTTGGTCAAAGTATAGGTTTTTGTTTGACTTTTCCAACCAAAATACATCTTAAATAAGAAAAGTAATATGGCAAGATAATAAAAACTGTGTTCTGTTTGAATATTTTGTAGATTTTACTACATTTTCATAGGTTTTGCAAAGCTGTGAGCACAGACCAAATGTAATGTTACCATGCTTTATGACTTTTAAATATTTAGGAAATTTCAGATAATTTTTTATGAAATAGTTTCTCCATTTTTTAGATTGTGGTATATTTTATTACAAGAACAATTCTGAGTATGCAGAATTTGGCTTAGTGCATAATATAATGAGTTTTCTAAATGTCAGTGATATTGTATTTTAGAGAAAGAAAATGAGAAAAAGCAAGAGTGTTAGTCTATAAAAGACTAAACAAAAATAACCTCAGGTGCAATCTCTTTAGCCACTCAGCAATCACTTATTACACATGTGCCAATCATTGTAGTAAGTACAATTTGGAGTAGGGTTGAGGAATTTGAAAACTCAGGCTCCATTGTGTTAAGTGAAGTAAACTAGGTACAGAAAAGGAAAACACTAGTATATGGAAGCTTAAAGATTTTATTTCAAAGTAGAAAACACTAAACAGTAAAGGCTAAGAAGGGGAGATAGGAGTATCATGGTACAGTTAAGCAGGAAAAATAAGTTGTAATGTCTTATGTAGCACAGTAGGGTAACTATAATCTTAAAAAAGCTGTATTTTCTATAAAGAGCCAGAAGAGTGGAGTTTGAAAGTTATGAGTGCTCAAAGAAAATAAATGTTTATGGAGATGGAAATGATAATTACCATTTAATTATCACACATTGTATGCATGAATAGAATTTTTATACTGTACCCCATAAATATGTGTAGCAGAAAAGAAAAGCAAACCCAATTCTTACTCAATGCACCCATTTTTAGACGAGAGATTGAAGTTATAGTATTTATAAGTTTTACCCATGCTTGAACTAGAATTTTTCAAGAGTACAGTCTGCTTTTTTCTCTTCAATAGAAACAACATTGTGTGGACACAATGTAGTTATTTTTTTCTAAATATAATTACTGAAAAAAAATATATGCCAAGAAAGCATGCACGCTATTATTCAAGGTTCTTTTGATTATAAAAAGATAATTTGCTTCATCTTGAAATGAGAAGGTAGTTTAACATGTTGGATCTAGAGGGACCATGAAATATTGTTATCACTTGCTTGAGTTCCTTGACCTTGTTTTCTCCTACTGGTGAGCTCTTTCCTGCCTTGTTTATACTCTAGAGCTCAGTATTGCAGCTTTGTAATTCCAGAACAATAGAACCTCTGCAAAAATTCATGCACCAATACCACCGACTGATACTACATAATGAGAGTATATTATCATGCTGGAGCATCAATACCATAAGTGATGCTGGATGGCTCTGGTAGGGTCCTGCTCAAACCTGAACCAAACCATGCCAGGGTAATGAGTACAATAACTACCTCAGCTCATTTCATGTACTAGTGTATGTATTCCCAGGTAGATGAAACACTGTGATTAACAATTTCCCTTGTGATCACTTCAAATGGGAGAGACATTCCCTAAAAGAGCAGCAGAATGTGTATCTTTTTTTTTCTTTTTCTTTCTTTCTATTTTTTTTTTGGCATGTCATTTTCAGGAGTGACTTTATGGCAATATTAAATGGCATCAGCACCAAAATATTAACACTGTGCATTTCTGTATTTCAGTGAGGCAGTAGGGTGTACTATGGGAGCAATTGAACTGCAGGGTCTCTCAACCTCAGAAATATGAACATTTGAGTCAGATAATTCTTTACTAAGGGATGGAGGGAGGTGCCCTGTGCATTATAAGACATTTAACACTATCCCCAGCCTCTGTGCACTAGGTTCCAATAGCACCCACTTTCCTATCTGGGAAAAACAGCAACGTTAAAACACATTGTTCTATCAGAGAAGAGGGACAGAATGAATCTCAGCAAAGAGTTATTGATATATAGCTAGAAAGTTCTGGGCTCAAATGCCAGTTCCATAATTCACTGGCTATGGTATGTTAGACAAGTAGTTTAAATTTTCTGGATATTGCTTTTCTGGGGTTTAAAATTTACCAGCAGAATTGAAAAGAATTAAAGCATGTATATATTGCACTTGGTACATGGAGTTTAATTAATCAATGGTAATAATAGTTTGAATTTTCTAGGATCCTCATAAGCCAAGTATTTTAGATGATTAGCTCATTTAATAGTAAAAATACTTGTTAGGAGTAAATGCTATTATTGCTCCCATTTCTAGATAAAAGAACTGAGGTTTAAAAGCAGTAGGAACTTACCCACAGTTAGCAAAATTCAAGTCCCTACTTACTGCGAAGTGCTTTTGCCTACTAAGCTATACTGTACAAGTCCCAGTTTTAAAGGCATCTCCATACCACAAAAGTTCTACCTAATGAGATAAAAACGTCTTTAATTATGTAAGCTACTCCATCACAAAAGAAGTGTTTCCACTGTTTCCTGTTAGCAAAAGAATCTGAGTTGACTCATGCTGTTTCAAAACATAAATCCTTTCTGCAGTATTTTGAAGCTTGGTATTAAAAATTTATACAATATACCTTGTTGTCTTTATACTTCTAAAAATATTTAATCAAATTTTAATGATTGACATATTTAGCTCATTACAAACACTTTTTACAGGTACATAGAATGTGTAATTCTCTTGCTGTTCACTATCATATGAAGGCTTTTTTCTCCTTTTTAATAAATTATTTCAAGGTAATGCTTTATGTTATTTTCAACCAAGTTCAAAGTAAGTGTTATTTACTACATAATGAGAGTATATTACTGTGCTGGAGCTGTACAAGCTCTAGAGATGATACCAAGGGCACGGTGTTCCTTCCTCCAACACTTACACTGTGGAACATGCTTAACAGAACAAAATGGAAACAAAACGTGAACAGCAGGCAACATTAAATAACAGATCCCTACAGAGCCCATACATAGGGAAAAAGCAGCACCACTTAAATGAGAGATGACTTAGCCCAAGCTAATGGCCTGAATGGAGTCTTAGGTTTTATTTTGTTTTATTCCATGACCAAAAAAAAAAAACATAGCCTTGAAGCAGTTTGAAACCCAAATACCTCCTGGGTATGATATCCTTTAGACATATGCTTACTACACTGGTTCACTTTCCCTAAAAACATTATCAGGGAGCATCTCATTTAATGCTTACTGAGAAACAATGATGCCTCAGGGTTTTGTTCTCTCTCTCTTTCTCTCTCTCTCTCAACTTTTTAAAATCATTTATACAATAATGAGTTTTACTTTCTGATGCTTGCCTGAGGGGAATGGGGAATAAAGCCTTTAGGATTATATTTTTAGAGGTCATGTGGTTAAAACTGACCTTTTGACCTTCTCTGAATTGATTCTGTTTCAAAATTTAAGAAGGAAGAAAATAACCTTTTCAGTATTTCTTATTTGTTCTCATAGTTCTATAACCTTTCTCAATTATGGCTCAGTACTTTAGCCAAGAATGGTGGATATGTAGAATCCACTTACCTAGAAATGCAGTATGATTTTATGACTTAGAGCGTCCAGTCATCTCCAATTTTTGCTTCTGATTAGATTTTCCAAACTCATCATTATTATGTAATGGTGCTTGTGTAATGATCTGTATAAGATACAGTAAATTGCTAAAAATCCATTCCTATTATTTCAGCCTCCTATATTACAGAAGGAATATTGTCTTTACTTGAATATGTATTCTATGAGGCAATTTTCAAAATCGGCTGCCTCTTCTCAATTTTTCAGTAATTCGTGCTATCAGTGCATAGGCAATAACAGCATTTTAATTAAGTAAGTACTAATTATACTAACCCCATGTATGTCTGCTACATGAGCAAGAGTGACAGAAAAATATTAAAAGATGTACTCAATCACCATCATTAATAATTTAAATAATAAATGTCTAAGTAAAAGAAACCAGTATGTGACTGCTATAGTTTTCACAAGAAAATTTTTAAAGGAAAATTGTTTCCAAAACTAGATAATGTATACATATTAGCAATATTTGAATAAAAAATTATCTTTACCTTCATTTTCTATTTGGAAGAAATATATTTACTATCTTCAGTTGTTATGATTTTTATTTTCATTCTCTTTGGAGGCAGTATAATGAGGGCATTTTAAAATCCCTTTTTCATTTGCACTCATAAACTTTTTATAGCTTTTGGAAATTTTTAGTGGACCTGAGAAATGTATTATTTGAAGTTGTCTAGTATCTTTCTAAAATCAAAATGATACACCTGTGAAGAACTGTTTGTTTTTTCCCCAGAGCATGCTTAGGAAAATGGACTTCAGTTTCAAGAGCATTAGCTGCATAAAGAAAAATGGTTTCAAACAAATTGATTTGGAATGTGTCTTTATTTTTCCAAAACAGTGTAATTCGTTGTAGGGGACCTGGAAAAGTAACAAATTATTACAGTGCCCAAAATTTTCCTGGTTTTAATTTACAAGAATATACCTTGGGCTTCTGTGGATTTCTCCCTACACAGATCCATGTGCACACTAACAGCTCTGTGGAAAAACCAACCTCTCAGTGATGAGGCTGAATCCTGTATTCAAATTCTAGTTCTTCCTTGCAGATGAAACTTAACATTTCAATAACTAGAAACATAGCTTTTGTGGTGAAAGTTCCAATTATAGGCAAGGTCCAGCCTTTTTTTTTTTTTTTTTTTAATTAATGAGGAGACAGAGACTTTCTCAAACCAGAAAGCTAGCTGTTAGCCACAATTCAGGACTTCAGTGTAGGTTAGGAAGCTCCTTTGCAATACTTTTGCATACAGAAGCAAAGTTATATAGCAGGTGTTAGTTATCTCAAACTCAAGAAGTATGACTTTCAGTTGTTAAGGATAAAGATTTTTCTAATGATAAATCATGTCACCAACAACCTTTTAACCCATGAGCGTTTTATACATCATACTGTTCCCTGCTTTATCCACTCATTTAACAATCTGAAAGATGGTGACCGACAAAGGGACAAACTCTCCATTTGAATAAGTCATGACATTCTACTATGAATTCCAAAGTAGGTGGTAAAAATTATCTTAAGTATAACCTTTCAGGAAAGTATTTTATCTTAAAAGTGAAATCTTTGGCTTAAGTGCCTGCCTAGCAAGCACAAAGTTGTGAGTTTGATCCCTGGTACCAAAAAAAAAAAAAAAAAGCGAAATCTTCAGACAAATAACAAAGATAAATCTTTGAAATAGTGTTTTCTTTCTGAATCTTTCTCCTTACTCTATCCTTTTTAGACAGAAAATGTAAATGAAGTATTTCATGTTCCATTTACTAGTGACATTTCAGCCCTTGCTAAAGTTCTGTTTTGTTTTGCTTTGCTTTGCTTTTTGAAGACAAGTTCGTGTAACATAATTAAGGCTGGCCTCAAACTCGCCGTCATCCTCCTGCTGCAGTCTCCCAAGTGCAGGGTTTACAAGCGTAAGCCACCATGCCTGGCTTCCTGTTAAATTTTTGAGACCATTTCTCTGAAAAGATAGTATGAATAACTAAGTTCAATATGCTTCTCTTTCAGAGATATTCAGCTGCCGTACAATAAAAATATGATACCCCACACACCCCAAGTAGTCATTATTTGTTGCTACAGTTCAGGAATAGCTGAATATCTTCATATTGACTGGCTAATCCTGGTTTGCCTTGTTTAATAAAAGATGCACATTGCCTGCTTTGGTTTAGAAACTATAAACACAATTGGAAAATTCATCCTATTCAGCAAGAGCAGAACAGTCTGCTAAATGCCCCAACTGAACCTTATGTTGATTCTAGATTGCTAAAAATTGCAACGTCACTGACAGGAAACTGGTATAGTATATTTGAACAACCATCCAGGTTTTAGATAATAATTTTTGACAGAATCTAATTCCATCTACTGCTGCATGAAAATTATCATTGTAGTCACTTTTACACTTTTTCACTTTAATTTTTCTTACATTTTTTAAAAAAAGAGTATAACCTTATATAACTTCTCCCAAAGGATGACAACCTATGAATATCATAAAACCAAACTGTTAGAAAATTCTCTCTAGTTAATTATCACCCCTTCATCTCCTGAAACAACAAACCTCAATTAGTCTTTTAGACAAAGCACCACATATGCTGCTCCCTGTCAGTCCTTAATTAAGGAATCAGAAAGTACATGCAAAGCAAAACTTTTCATCAAAAAATGTTTATGAAGATCATGATGCTAATGTAGTTTTCTCAGATTCTCCAAAAATAAAGTCTTCAGAAGTCACACACCTGGCAGAGGAAGTTCCATTGTTTGACTTGACAAGGCACCATGCTCCATAATGCTGGGAACATATGGAAAAGAGAATTTCAAGAAGCTCAGCCGATTCAACTGAAAGACTAAAAGTGTTCTGTAATGACAGGGCAAAAGGTTAAACAAGACAGGTTACAGCCACAGATGAGGAAAGGGATCCAAAATTATGATCCACCTCTGCATAACTTCAGATGCAGGAGGAACAATAATCACAGTCCAGTTTGAGTAGGATTGCTTCACTGCACTTTGGAGGCTGATGGAAAGAGGAAAAGAGAAGTTAAGGAAGCACATAAGGAGGATACTGCAAGAATAAAAATGGGAAATGAGTCATTTGGAAAGAGGATTTTTAAAAATAGAACAGATCTAAAATATAGAGTCAACATTAATTAATTTGTGACTCCATTTAGCTTAATTTTGATGATAGCTATTTGCTGGTGAGGCTGTTGGTAAAATGGAACCCTTCTACATTGCTGGTGAGAATGTACACTAGTGCAATCAGTATGGAAACCAGTATGGAGATTTCTTAAAAACCTAAAACTGGAAATTCCATTTGACTCAGCTATTCCCCTTCTAGGTATCTTCTTGAAAGAAATAAAAACATCATGTTACTGTGATGTACAGTACATAGCAGCTCAGTTTATAATAGCTGACTCTTGGAAGTGGCCTGTATGTCTATCGATAGATGAATGGACAAATAAAATGTGGTATTTATACACAGTATAGTAGGACTCTGTTATAAATAAACATAAGCTTGAATGTTTGTAGGAAAATGGATGCATCTTGAGACATAATGTTAAATGAAATAAATCAGACACACAAGTTTGAATATCACATAGTTTCTCTTACATGAGAAACTTAAAATATAAATCAAGAGCAAAATAAAAGACAGTAGTAAGTAGAGAGAGATGTTTTTTAAATGGGAAGGGAATCAAGAGAAGGAGGGAGGGAAAATGGATTTCAAAAATGAATTTAGATGTGTTATGCACATATACCACTTACCCACAAGGAATTCAATTGTTATGTAATGCAAGCATGTACTAATACAACAGACTGAGAAAAAATGAACTTAATTTTGAGCAACAGGAAAGGCCCAAATGTCTCCCTGACCACAGCCTTGATAGGACAATGATGGTGCCCTTTTCAAAGGACAGAAATCCCGAAGAAAGAAGAGGCTTAGTCTTGCACAAAATACACACATGTTCCACTTACAAAGTGATATGTCCTATAAGTAGTAAGTGTAGAAAATTGGATAGAAAGCTGAGCTACAGTTATAATGTATGGAAATCTTAAGCAGATAATGACAGTAAATACACAGATTGTGTGAGAGTACAGAAAAGAGGATTTGAGATCTAATTCAGGGGAAAATAAGTTGAGGATGTGTTGAAGACTCAGGAGATATTTTCTACATCACTACTTTGATTCAGAGGATTCTGTGATGAGAACATTAGTCTACCCTGTAGAAAATCATTTACCATGTGATACTGATTCAATCTGTTCATCAGTTTGATCTTCATTTTTCTTACCTATAAAATATGCATAATGATATGCATAAGTATTTTAAAATTTAAATAACAAGTATTATAAAATCTAAACTAGGTAAACTGTGTTAAGACTTCAGAACTTAGCACATAATAAACTCTTAAAATTACATATTTTGCTTAAATTCCAAAGCTTGTTGAAAACTGGATTCACGATCAGCCCAGCCACCAAACTGCTTTTCTTCATGTAACTTCTCTTGACCAAGCCAAAAGCCTAATTTTATTACTCTCTGTCTCTTCCCTCCATTGCAACATCTAATCTCACCCTGGTCCTTTATTTCTAAAAATCAGTCTACTTTGTATACACCACTCCCATTGTCTCCATTAAATCCATCCTGATCTCTGATCTAGCGCACTGAAAACCTTCTTGTGACTATCTAACACAGTGGCCTGAGTGAATTCTTCTAAAAGATAGATTTATTGCTATTCATTTGCTAAAACTCTGTTTTTGAGAAAGTCTAAGTTTATAGCATGCAAAATCATTCATAATCTCAATATGATATATTTTAATTTAACCTTCCACTTAATCTAGCCACACAAATTTCCTTACTTCCAGGTCTCATCTCCTCTCTTCCCTTCAACCACTTCACCCTCATGGCTTCTACATGCCCTTTAAGACTTAGTTCTCCTCCTCTGAGATGCCTTCCTGAGACTAAAACGTAGTACTTCTGTGTGCTCACATAGCATACCAGTGGAGTGGTTTCCTCCACTACAAAGACATATCTTTTAAGCAGTTATACAAATTATATTAGTCTCTTATCTAATTATCTTTGAAGCTAGAGTTTTTAACTGTATGACTTTAAACAAATTAAACTACTCTGTGGTTAATGTCTTTCTGTCTAAAATTAGGATAATTATTGTACCTACCTCATAGTTTTGTTACAAGGGTTATAAAAACCAATACCTGTACATCATTTAGGACTGATACTTTGGAATTACTCAAGAGCTCTCAATGATTATTAACTGTTTTTGTCATTGCCACTGTTGCATTGTTTTACTACTATTGACCTACAATGTTAATTTCTACTATCCTATACGATGGTTTCTTTTGTGTTTGACATGTTTAGATCCAGGGGCTTAAGACAAATTTCACAAGAACATAAATTAAAGAACTGAAGAAATTCAAAAGCAGAGGTCAAAAAGAAGAAAAGCTTTGAATCTCCTGATCTTCCCCTTGCCCCGAAAAGACAGGTGGCCTGGGGAACATACTCCATTGGACAAACAGAGGGTAAATGTTCTAGGAAAGAGAAGCCCTCACCCCTGTAACTCTTTTTTACAGACAAAGCACTAGAGCAACCTTATCAAGAGGAAATAATTTCAAATAGTCTGGATTTGAACATCAACTATTTACCAAAGTTGTCTGGCTGCTGGAGACCACTACAAGGCGAGACAGCACTGAGCAGGATTTAAATTTTACTAATTGGCTTTCTATGTTTATCTGTGAGTCTGTCCTAGGTAGGCCTCAGCCCCTTGCCTGACGATGGGAGCTGATTCATAGTAAGTGAACCTCTATGAATCACTGACCATGGCTGAGATCTGTAGTGATCTATGAGGCCAGAGACACCTCAAAGGGCAAGATAAGGCCACAGCTGCAGACACTTGGTTCCAACCCAATTAAGTAGATAGAAACTGCAGCTGGAGGAATTTCACTTATGCAATCTTGATCCTACCATAAATATTATCCTGGAGATAGAACAGTTCTCCTAAATTAGCATAGTTTACTACTTGGAGATGTCTTTGAAGACTCCAAGGTCCTGCTCATTGCTTGTGCTTTCCTCAGTTTCTCCGCCCCTTGTTGGACCTATTAAAAGTGAACTGATCCAGAGAAGTCTTTGTCTTAGCCCTCAGAGTCACGAGCTTTATTGAAGGGTTTTGATCCTCCTGGAGCCTTAAAGTCATTACAACTGTCTCTTTTTATTTAACCTCCGCCGCCGCCTTATACTCCTTTGGGAGATCTGGGATCTAGGGCCGAACCTGTTATCTGGGAAAGTTTGCTCTTCATCAGTGGAGGCCAGTATAAAACAATAATTCCTCTGGAAAGGAAGAAAATGCCAGTGAAAATCTGGGTTAAGTCAAGTTCCTTCTCCTTAAGGAAGAGCAATTACCCAGTCTCAACTTTGTTATTTAGGCAAACCAGTGAAAGATCAGGAGAATGTTTTTTGGATAGTGCTTGTTGATGTAGCTTTTTAAAAAACTAGTATTTCTTCCAGAGAGGACTTCAAGTATTGTCACGCCTGTGGTTTGAATCCATTTTGAGTAGATTGATACACAAGGCTTTTTAAAAACAAATCTGTTCCACTATCAAGACAAATCAAAAAATTTCTCAAAATAGCTTTTTTTGTTTAATCAATAGTATTTATTAGTGTGTCAGGCACTTCAGTAAATGATTAAAATGTAGAATCTAGAGGCATCATTTCTTCCTTCCAGCATACATAACCTTGGAGGATAGGCAACTGAAGACATTGCAATACAAGTAATAGATGCAGTAGAAATTTACATAAGATATACAAGCATTCAGAAATGACTATTAAGTCAAATTGCATATTTTACAAACTATGTTACATGCTTTACATTTACCCAGAATATTAAATTAACATATGCTATGACATATGTAGTAATCAGTATGCAAATTTTATTGGGGAACAAAAAAATACTAGAGATACCATAAAAATGGAAAAGTATTTCTAGGGAATGGCCAGAGGAATTTTTTTTAAGTTAAAAGAAACTAAGTTCAAATTCCAGTTCTGCCACATATGTTCCAGCTAGGAAATTTTTTTATTTTCCTAGGCAAATTTCCTAAACTCTCTGAATATAGCCTTTTTTATATATGAAAAACAAACAATAATTACCATGCTGTGTAATATTAGCCAGTAAATGAAGAACAGTTGAAGGACCAAGCACATGGTAAATACTCCATAAAGGCAGCGACTTTTCTGCATAATATAGCTTCATTTCTCACCTGTTTCATTTCATGCACTTGCAAATGGGTAACTGGCAAATTGACTATCAAGCTTTTGTAGGGTAGAATTTCAAAGATTTTCTCTAGTGTAAGTCTGTGCTATTTTTTCTTAATTACTTTTCTAAACTATCCACAGTGGTTTTGGTGTATTGTAAGCATTTATACGCTTTCTAATTTTACTAAAATGTATAATAAAATGTCTTAAAATCCAAGTCTAGTTGGTAGCAAAAATAGTCAAAAATAGATAAGAAAAGCATTAATGTCCTTTCAGGCTTAAAGTATTCTGTTCACAAAGACACTAATGGGATTATGAGAAATTCTGTAGTACTGCAAAAACAAGTTAAAACTTAGCAGTTAAAATGTTCCTAAGACATATTACTGCTTCTTTTATACAAATTGCCTGTAACAAAAATTCAGGGTATTTTAAACATGTCACATGATGCCACTTTTAAAAAGAAATTAAAATAAGATGTCAGTGTTTGTAGAAAAAGAAAGAAAGAAAGAAAGAAAATGTTTAGATAGTGCAGAAGTAGAATTCTTATGTGTTTTAATATTCGCAGCCTTTATATCTTGGTTGTTGAAGTGGGTGGGTAAGGTTAAAGTGAGCCTGAATATAAATATTAACTTGATCCTTAGCTTTACACCTCAAAAATAAGAATAAATCCTTTCCTCTGTCTTTCTCAGAGATAATATAAAAATAAAGGTTTATGTTTGAATGTTTCAGTAAAATTTAGTGTTCAAGAACAATTACACTGCATTTTTTAGGAAATCCCCAGGGATGAGGAAGTCATATATAAAACAGATAATTGTCCTGCATGATCTCGTATGGGATTTCCCTAAGTACCAAGAAAAATATTTGTTCTCAAAAAATATTTGTGACTCTTAACTTTGCTTGCTTATACAAATTCTTTTCCCTAAAGTTGTGCTGTCTCACAGAGCAGCAAATGCAGATATTTAAATTTTAATTTTTATGAATTAAAATGAATCAAGATTACAAATTCAGTCCTTCTAGCTACATTCCAAGTATTTAGTGGCCACTGGGACTAATTACTAACGTATGCAGCGAGAATTTCTGAAAGTTCTGAAAGTCACCAAAAGATAATGAATAGAGACACAGATCAAAAGTTCATGTTGTTTGTAGCTTTAGCCATTGTTAGCACATCAGGGAATAAGTGACCTTAGAAGTTGTGAGAAGATGACTTTATAGTCAAGTCAGTGTCAGATTATAAGAAAGTTAGTAGTGAGCAATTAAATGCAGGATAAAGAAGAGGGGATATTAAAAAAAGAATATATATTAATATTAAAATAAAGAACAAACTATGATCCATAAAATCATGTTTAGAAAAATTTTACTTAATTTTCACTTAAGACCTTTTTCACATGGTATTTGCACTAAAAGCAGCAATTTCATGCTGACTTTCTGATGTTATGGCTGGGTTTTCAGATGGTTCTAGCTATCAGTTAGTACTTAAAAACTGATTGTGACAAAAATTTAACCATCTTCTGTGTACCAGTAGCACATGTTTAAAATATAATTTCCTCTCATAGGAATCTTGTGGAGCTACTTGCAATTCTCCTTCAGAACCTTAACATTTATCCTTGCTTGGACCTTATGTACTTAACACAAGTGGTTCCCATGTTTACCAATGTTTTGGCTTCTACCATTTATGCATAAAGAAATTATAATTTAACATATGTATTATTGTCCCTAAAAGTAAAAGAATAATCTGTGTATGTTTCCATTTAGGTCATCCTGTCCATTGAAGAAGGTTACAGACTTCCAGCTCCCATGGGCTGCCCTGCATCTCTACACCAACTGATGCTCCACTGCTGGCAGAAGGAGAGAAATCACAGACCAAAATTTACTGACATTGTCAGCTTCCTTGACAAACTGATCCGCAACCCCAGCGCCCTTCACACATTGGTAGAGGATATCCTTGTGTAAGATACATAATGCATAATGTTGATTTTTTTTCCCCTTGACAATCATAATTTCTTTCAAGCTATTGAGGAGAATAACAGGAAGACGAGGAAGAGTTTGCCTTTGTAACTTTCTAGTTATTGACCTTGTGTAAACCGCATTTCACTTGTCAGCTGAATAGACAAATTATTAACATTTTTAAAAATGTGGATACTTTTCCACAAGCAAACAGCTTCCCCTCCTCTGTTCTCTATATCTAAACCTTCTAAATTATTTTGTTTATATTCTTTTCCTGTATAGGTCTTTGATATTTACACATCACTCTTTCCTGATCCTTCCTTACCTTTGAAAGTAGGATTCATGTTTGCCCAAGCAGCCACTCTAATTTTCTTGTTTATTCTATGTGCTGTCCCTCTGTTCAAAATGGCAAGCAAGACAAGGGTACAGTAATTTGTGAATCAGCCAGGAGCAAGGATGTTTCCTGCTGATAGGATCACACCTAGCCACTGTTACTTTCCATTCTTAAAGTCAGAAAAGAATGGTTGACAAGGAAATGAAGGCGCTCGGACACCATTTTATAAGTCAGAGTTCAGAAGATCTATTCACTTCTCTCCAAAAAGCAATTACAAGAAGAGTTCAACTAAAAAAATTGTCATCTATGTCTGAAAATATTACATTTAAAAAGTCATTAACTTGAAAATATATCTCTATATTTAGTCCAAATTAGACTGAGAAATAACCAAAGTATTTCAAAAGCTTTCAGAGAATAGTCAAGAAAATATACGAACATTCAATTTTAGGTCACTAGTTCAAGCCAGTGTGGGGTTTTAGTGACAATAAGGCCAAGGCTCTTCAAGGACTATTTGAAACAGGCATCGGTTCACATATAAGAGTTCACTTCTAAATCACTAATTGGCAGCCTCAGTAAAGTGAAGCCAAGCATGAAATAGCTAGAGATTAAACTATTACTCTAGCCCATCTTCCCTAAAGCAGTCCAATACAGGAAGCAGTAAAGAAGTGGGGAGGGGTGTGGCAGAGGAAAGCATCGTTAAAGGAGTGGACAGCCATTTAGGGATTTAAGCAGGAAAATGACATGATCACATTTGCATTTCTGAAAGATCACTTTAGGATTGATTTAAATTGAGTGTGAAGGCAAAACAAGGAACAAGAATGAAAACAGAGACAATTGTACATTCTCAACAAGCCAAGCTAGGAAAGATTAAAACCTATTTTCTAAAATGGAAATAAGCTTGAGGTCAGAAGTTAAGAGAATGAATTAATTATTAGTCAGAAAAACCAATGTGCTTTGGTCACTTAGTATAAAAAAAGAAAAGAAATAAGAAAGGAAAAAAGGCAGGGAGAGAGGAATGAAGAAGGAAGGAAGAAATAAAGGAAGGATGGGAAGGGGGAAAATCAAGGATATTTGTCAAATTTCTTTCTTCAACAAGTAACAAATGATATAATCGGTAAGAAAGGAGGAAGAAACTTTCATAATAGAAATAAGATCTTTGTGAGCTGCTGAGCCAGCAATGTTTGTGTGATAGCTAAATGGAAATGTCTAGAAGATAGTTATAAGTTGAACTTCAGGTGAAAGATCTGGGCTGTGGATGTAGATTTCAATATCATCAGTGTAAGATATAGTGTATGCTTTAAGTGTGGTTGAGACAACCTATAAAAATTTAAAGAACGCAAGTAAATCGAGAAAAAAATTGCAGTCCTCTGAATATCAAGATTTAAGACATAAGTAGGAAAAAAATTAACTTAAGGAGACTAAGAACAAAGAGTCACATAGATATAAGGGAAATGGAAAAAGTAGTAAGTCCACGAGGAAAGAATTTCAAAGAACATGATATCCAAAGCTTGAAAACTTCAATAAAAGAAAAAGTAATGTATGTGTATCGAATTTAGAAATGAGATATTCAGATGTTCATAAGCAACTTTATGAAAGTGTTTTCATGAAAGTGATTTTGTTTTTATTTTTTTAGTAGTAAGAATTGAACTCAGCACCTTGTGCTTGCCAGGTTCAGCTATATCCCTGACAGAAGTATTTCAGTTAAATTGTATAAGGTGGATTATATTAAACAAGGGATGAATATGAAGTCAGAGAGAATAATACATTATTCTAATTTTTGTTTCCAAAAACCTGTCTGTGATGAGAAAGGAAAGTAGTTAGGGGAAATGTTTCTTGGTTTTTGTTTTCATATATTTCATTGAAGAAGTATGGGCATGCTTTGATATTGGAGAGAAGTTCTAGTAGAAAGGAACCCAGAAATGAATCTGCAATCATGCAAGAGGACAGTGTAATCCAGATCCCTTGTGGTATAGCCAACACCTATCAATAAAGCTGTCTAACTGTGCTATTCCTATAGAGGCAGGCAGGTAAAAAGTCTTGTTTTGAAGTAAAAGCAATTAAACAAGTTATTGTCTGCATTTTCAAGATTAGGAATGATCATCATATTTGGAAAATATCAATGAAGGATCTAAGATGGGAAAATGTCAGAAAGCAAAAGAACCCAAACAGAGGTCAAATCCGGATGAAGGGTCATGTCTGAGGGCCTTAGTGAGGGTTTAGTGAGGTATCAGGGATGCAGCGGACTGGGCTCATGCATGGCTGGCTCTGTGATCCCCACCACCAGAAGCCCTGGAGTTGGGTGTTTTTATAATGTTGGCAGCTTGATTCGATTCTAACCTCTAATCTCTACAAAACCAAATGGAAGTTTTTGTGACTGATGTGCTATCCTTGTTTCTGACAAAGATGTATGTGCTACTGCTCTTGCTTTTAATATATTTTTCTTTGAGAAACAAAGTGAACCAGAGTTCTAAGGATGTCATGCCTGAACCTATCAACAGTCTTAATTTCAGAGCAGCCTGAATGGTTCCTATTGTCACCCTTGTGCCCTCAATATCACCTGCCCACTCTGTCCCTAATCTCAGAGAACTGAGACTGTTTAGGATGAGGAGACATGATAGGTTGAAGGATAATATTGGCTAAAGAACACCTGATTTTGTTTATACTTTTAAAACTGTGACTAGCCACTCCATGTGACAAGCTCTCTCATTTCCAAAGTTCCCTGAGCCCAGAAGTCTATTCCAGAGTTATGTTGCATTAAGAAAAAATGACATACTATAGAATCTCAGTCTTTCCTCCTACAAGTCCCTCAGAATTATGTAACTGAGTCATAATCCATAGCCACTCTTATTAGCCTCTTCTGAACTCTGCTTTTCTCCAGTATCCCCAAACTCCCAGATTTCTCTCCCACTTCTGTGCCAATATATCTCTCTCCTCTATGAGGTCCCAGTGGTTTTTCTTCTACTCTAATTGCCTTTATTCTCAAGACTTCATCTGAGAACATTTTATCCTTTATTTTGTCAGAGTGGTAAGAAGGAAGAAGAAATCAAAGTGACAAAAGGGAATGAAGAAGACTATGAAATCCACAGTTTAATAATATTATACTACTGCACCAGAAAATTCATAAACCTTGCATCTGTAATCTTTCTTTTGCAAAAGGAGAGTACCTAATTTTAAAAGATATTCATAAGAGAAGCAGTTCTCATTGTCTCTGCTATTGACATTCTGGTGCCTAACATACTTCCACTGAGATATTCAGTTTCCAATATGATTGATTGCTTTCTCTCCTATTAAGTATGGATATATAAATAAATATGGTAAAATACAAATATAACTTTAAATACAATAAATGTAAAAAGTTCTTTGCAAAACTACCACTTCAGTTCAGGCTGCCAGCCTTCCATAAATGTATTCAAAGTGACCTCATGTTAACTCATTTTCCAACAATATCTTATAATCACCTTTAGATAATTACTCATAGCTGTCATATGATACACAGGCCCTGAGAGAAAGGTTCCAACTGAAGGTTACATATAGAGAAGCTTATGGAGCAATGTCCGAGCATATGCTCTGAAACAGCAATTGTTCCCACTTCCCCAACACACAGGGTCAACCTAGTAACCTCTTCCAACTCCAAGTATACTCTCATAGACTCCTAGGTCTCTAGTTTGATTTTTTTCTTGGCTAAAAAAGACAACACATGGAGTGTATTAAAATCCTCCAAATAATTTTTAGTGTGGCACAATCTGTTATTTTATGTCCCACTGGGAAAATACATAGATATAGAGTATATGCCCTCACCCCAGGGGACCCATAGTTTAATACCACAGTGTCCCAGTGAGTATAAAGCATCCTTTCATCCAACTCTCCTGGACTTCAACTACATTGTTCTACATGTTAATTCTATATCCTCTTTGGTCTTCCTCCTAGATTTGTCCATGCTTTGAAGCCCATTGAACAGACTAGGCTGCAGCCAGCTGGTCAGTGTTCTTTGTGGCAAACCTGTGAAGTACTGGGAACAAAAAACACTTTGATCAAATCCTATTTTAGGTCCCCACCCATTTTACTGATCAAAATTTTACAGATTATGTATGTGCTTTTGATCACCAGCTCAAAGTTGATATCCAGGGATGAGCAGCAGTTACACAGATGGGAATTGTCAGTCTGTAATCATCAACAGCCTGGGAAATCAGATTCTGCCAGGGCTAAGGCACCTTATGAGTATTCTCACTACCCACTAGGCAACAGTGAGCCATATTTTAGCAAATTGTTGCCACTACCATTTTAATAGTATAAGTATATTGAACTTCCAGTAATACATGAATGATGAAGGGTATGAAAAAGGCTCATACCAATACCATAATAGAAAACTCTGCTTTAGAGAACTGTAAGAAATGTTCCACAGCTGAATAGTACAAGCCCTACATTCATTAATAATGCACCAGTAATTCAATTAATAATGATATTTTATGATTACAATTTGGTATAAAATGTTCCATTCATTTTGAAAAGGTCTTGCTCAATGCTTGCCTAGTCAACATATAGTCAGCACTTACTAAATTTTTTATCTCTATGTCACATATAATGGACAACTTACTCGTTTTGATTTTTTCTGCTAGCATTTCTAATGATGTTTTTATTATAGAGAAATCACTAGCTGGCCAAAACCAGTGAAGTTAAAAGAGGGAAGACAGAATATGAAGCACTGATTGGAAGATGTACAACTGGCACCCACTATTAGAAAATCTAAATTTAATTTACATGAACTACTAGTATAATATAATCACAATACTAAGGTTAACACTTATAGAAATATTTATGCAGGTTCTAATATATATTTTCAACAATAACATTTACTGCCATTTGTTAATGCTTCCTGTGTGTCAATTATTGTAACAATGATTTTCCCAAGTTATGTCACTTAATCATCACTGGTATTATCTTTGTCCTCCAGATAAAGATATGGAGACTTAAAGAGGCTAACATTTCCAAAAGTACACAGTCCAGTAATCAGCAAATCAGGAACAAGATTCACCAAATCTAAATCACTTGCTCTTCAATACAGTATAAAATCACAAAGGATGGCAACATGTTACTCAGGATAGCACTATTTGAGAAATGATTAAAAGAGGCTCTGTTTTTACATTTCTAGTTAGATTTTCCCTGGGCTAAGTAAGACTTGATGTATGGAGTATATTAAAATTCCAAAAATAATTTTTAGTGTGGCAAAACCCATTATCTTATATCCCATTGGGCAAATACATAGATGTAGAGTATATGTCCCCACTTGAGGAATAAGTAGCAAACACATTGCTGATATGTTCTCCAAACATCCTCCTACAATGCCCAAACACTCGAAGATCATTAGTTGAAAAAAATAAAATAACTAGAGCAATATAGATAAATGAGAAAAATATGGCAAAGAACATAGTTCCAGAATACATCTTCAGGCATTTCTATATATTGAAGTTTTCTGGTGTTGGCAAATAAGATATTTTTCTTCTTTTTCATTGCTATGGCAGATGTTACTAATCATCACAACACTCTTTCCTACTGAGCTCAGACATTACCTCACTATCCTTTCCATGAGGACATTTGTCATGTGATGTAGAATCTATTTACTGACCTTGGATTATTTCCTCACAATAATAGTCTTTCTTTGAGTTTAGTGATCTATTATTTTGGCTCTAGGGTTCATATTCAGGTACTAAGACTTTAAAGAGGATTTTTTAAAGTATTTTTCCTGCTCTGCATCTATTCCTCCAAATGCTCAAACACATCAAAATGTTTAAATTAACTTTAAAAATTTAACTTTCATTCTTTCATGAGTTTACCAGTTATCAACTTTATCATGCAAATTTATTACAACTATTTTTAAAAACTGAAGATTTATTGAAAATAAAAGTCAGACAAAAATAATTCCCACTTCCAATTTAACATCACAGTCCGACAGAGTCAGACAGTTGGGAAAACAGATACTGCTTCCAACTGTTAAGTATATTCATAAGATATGTGGTGGTTTTCTGTACATTCAGGATGTTATATTATTGAGTTGATTTAGGCTTTGATTTTTAATATCAAAATTATTTCATGATTTAACTTCTGTTCAGGTTGAATTTCAAGCTTAATTGCAAAGAATATATTGCTTTTTATCTAAATAAACTCTTTCCTCAATGGTTAGATAGGTATTGTATGTTTTAGAAGAATATCATATTGATTAATTGAATAGTGTGAAACTGCATCCTTGGGTTATAAGATGAGAAACTCATGTAAAAGCAGAGCTACTAAATAAATGTAAATATTGCCATTGTGCTTATAATTTAAAAGTGTGGTACCTCATTCCATCTATAACTATCTCTTCTTCTACCTGAAACCTGGATATACAAGAGAAACATTTTCACAATGTCAGGAACAGGTTGAACAGAATACTCATAGTTTGACCAATATATCAGTAAGCACTGACTAGTTTTGACTTTTAAAAATGAGATTAAGCCAGGCATGATGATGTATACCCAGCATTTAAGGGGTTGAAACAAAAGGATCCATAGTTCAAAACCAGCCTTGGCTACAAAGTGAGTTGGATGTCAGCCTGGGCTACAAAGTGAGCTAAGGTAGCCCAAATTGCATAGTAAAACCCTGTCTCAGAAAGACAATAAATAAGAAAATTGGTCATTCATCATAAATCGGTCATTATGTCATTTTCTGTTAAGAAATTAAAAGCTAAGTCTAAATGATCATTCATTCAATGAATTCTAGTAATGCTTTCAACATCGTACTGGGACCCACTAAAAAATAAAAGTATGCAATACCATAATCCTACCATCAGGGAATTTTCTTTACTTCTATAAAAAAATTCTTTTACCTTATGGATTCTTTCCCATGGAAAAATTCAACTAATGCAAAAAGATATATGCTTTAATACTACATTATCATTTATAGTAAGAGAATGTATACAGTAATCTGAGGATTTAGAGAATTAAAAAATTATTAAGCATATAATATGTCTATTATATACTCATTTGAGTATGAAAACTGTTGAAAATGTAAAATATTCATAAATGTGAATTAAAGGCAATATAGAAATAAAAGTAATATAGAATAAAGGTAATATCTGTATAGTTTTAACTGTAACCAAAGAGTCAATAAAAAATGTTATATTATAGCAGGGAGGGAGAAAAGCCTTTAACCATGTGATGATTTTATATTAAAACAATTTTACTTCAGTAGTGTTTCAGAAATCATAACCTCTCAAATAATTTTAATAGATTTACTACTAGATCATTTTCACATAATTAATATAAAACATGGAAAACTTTTGAAAATGAAAACTTTCTTACTTTTAAAGGTTAGTATTGATATTTACTATTATTCCAACTTAGAGCATTTTAAGACTAGTCCTACTATAATCAAAGTACTCATCAGAATAAAAATTTTGGGGTCTATTAGAGCTATTTGTTTTTATATATCCAAATGTATTGAAAGTATATATTTATTACCCCTTAAACTGTAACATTACCCATTACAGTTATACACCAGCCTTTGTCTCTAGTCTAAATTGAGCATAATTTAGACCTGAAATTCCCTAATTCCAGCCTCTCTTCACTTTTCTAAGAAAGAATTAGACCCTTGCCCTTCTGTTCTATAATAGGTGCTTTTTAAAATGTGAACCACTGGCTTTCCTATAAAGACATTTCTCAGTTAGGCAGCACCCACTAATTACCAAATAACAGAAATTTCTACATGCTCAGCAAAGAGTAGGATGAATTTATCATTGTACACATTTGATAAGAAAGGGCATGTATTGTTTATTAGGTAACGTTCCAGAGAATTCATGTGAGGATGATGAAACCCAACCCAGGAAGCCAGAAAATAGCAGCATTTTTCAACTTCATTATAAGATAAGGTGGGAGAAAAGTTATTGCACAGTGGCTGTGAACAATGAGGGGACACTGACCTTACTAAATCAACTGCCAGTGCAGTCATATAAAGGCCAAAGAGTAACTAGGTTACTAAAGAAGTGTAGAAGAGAAAGGGAGTTATGGTATTGAAACATTTTGAAAGCAAATACTGGATGTTTTCCTACAGGGAAAGAAGCCATTTCAGTCATTTAGTTGACAGTATGTCCTTTCATTTCCTTTTTATGTAAAGAATGTAAAAATAGAAAATTGTATTCACCAATTATATGAAATTGTGAAAGTTCAAGTGTTGTTCTAGCTTCATCTCAGAAGTAGAAGTCGTTTGACTTCAAAAACAACACAAAAGTATAAATAGAAAATGGATTAAATACATTCTTGAATTTTGTTCACTTTCAGCAAATTTTTTGCCAATTAATTAAAGATATGAGATTCCATTACTTTAAAATAAAATATTCCATTTTCTAACATATATGGTTTTATTTGTTAATAAGAAAGGTACTCTACTCATTTTGATATTAAAACTCAGTAAAGTACAGCAGTGCTTCCAAAGTATATTCCATAGGCCAGTCAAATAATTTTTAAAAAATAATGCAAAACCTATTCTGAATTCACTTAAATACTAAAAAAATGTGGATTAGGTAGTGAATACTTTTAAATGCTATAATTAAAGAACCTGTTTAACCATGATGACCATGGAGACCTTATAATATTTAATATTATAATATGATTTTTATTTAATAATATTTTTAACATAAACACTTATAGGAAACTTTGAAGAAATATAGCAACAATTAAAGCATTTGCTAATATGTACTATAATAGCTTTTTCAACTTTTGTACATGAAGAATCTTATTTTCCAGTCAAATTATGAGTTATTCTGATATTAACTAGGATGAAACAGCCCACAGATAAATACACTATAGGAAGAAAAAATATAGCTTAGGCTCCAAAATATAAAATGTTGTGCTAGAATTGAGTATTGGCTCAAAAAAGGACAGAAGCCACTATGAAGGGTAACTAAACTCAATATAAAGTAGTCTAATTGTAAAACATATTCATTTAATTTCTACAAATTCCAATTATGTATAAATAGCAAAAAAAAAAAAAGACCCTAAATTTCTCCATCATTCCTGATCACCCCCACTTCCCTTTTCAACTGGACCTTAGTTTAGAAAAAGGGAGGTCAATGTAGGAAAGAAAATCCAAAGAAAATAATTATAGGCCTATGGTAAGGATTCTGTCCTGAATTCCAAGGAAGATTCCTTTCAAAGTCTTTAAGAGTTACACCATGTACAACTTGTTCTAAAAGACTCAGGTCCTTTATGGGTAATTTAAAGAATTTTTAAGGGTGATTTTGATTGTTAGAGATTTTCAGTTTTCACCTTGAGCAGTAATCTTAGAACTAACTTCCATTTCTATATATTTTTACCATAACAATACCAGTGATTATTTATATAGAATAATGTACCCTTTTGCTTTACAGTGAAGGACTTCATATTTCATGTAGATTAATCACAAGTTTTCATAAATTAGAAATTTCAAGTTACAGTGGAAATAGTCACAATATGAATGACAAAAACATTACAATGAAATATTTCAAATAATAGTATTAAAACAATGATTCTAGTTAAGACTATATGAATTCTCTCATTCTTTAATTTTTATGAAACTTTGACTAACTGTAAATATTCTGATAAAAAATAATTTAATGATTCACTTCAAATAAGAACATATTTCATTATTTAGAAAATACTGATTTGACTGAAACTCTAAATATTGTTACTGCTTTACCAGTTAATGCAAATTCAAGGTCTGAGAATTTCTTAAATGATAGATTTATTACCCTAGGAGTAATAACAATATATCTATCACTTGGAAAGCTAATAATACACATACAGTGCTATTATAAAAGCACTTTTACTACCAAATATTTTTTAACAGACCAAATCTTTTTTGATATTAACTTTCATGTATTTCTGTAAGGAGAGTATATTGCTAAAATAATCAACAGTGAGCTTTTGCTTTAATTTCTAAAGTTAATTCCATTTTACTTCTTCTGTTCTTTAGTTCTTATATGTATAACTATTATAAATACACATACAGCATATGAATGTGTACATGTATGCATGTATTATTGGAATACATCTGTCCAAATTAATACCTTTATATTATTTTAATCTTAAAACTACAAAAATATATCCAACTGAAACACCTTTGGCATCAAGTCTTAGAAACTAAAATAATGATCATGCATCACTGGTTTTAAGATCCATCCATTCTACATTCCTTCTTTGTCTGTGTGGATAACACAGCTTTTCATTATTTTGTTTTTATGAGACATTATTAATATCTGTACTTCAGGCTACAATGCACTGTGCTTTGATGTATGTAAATTTTCATGCAACTGAGTTCTGTGACAGCAGAAATTACTTTTTAATGTTATAAATTCTTGTTAAATCCCTGAAAACAACTAAGTGTAATCTTTATCAATATTGAATTTTATCATTGAATTTTCCACAAATATGAGAACTATCACAAATATAGAAAAGATCAAAGAACATGTATTCAGAAGCAGGATAGAAATGCTCAGGGTAAAAGGCTTGGGGCTGGTCACTCTCCTTGTAATTACAGAGGATGGAATATCACTCAAGTTTCAAAATATAGTTTTACATAAGAGAAAAAGTGAAAAAGAAGATAATAAAATGTGAGTTTGCTCAAGATCTATCAAGTATAAGATCAAATAGTGGCAAAAAGCAGAAAAAATAACAAGAAATGACTGGGAATATACAGAAGAGTTTATTTATTTTGGAAGTTTTTATCTAAATAAGATGGAAAATTGGGAATTTATTTGAGTAAAGGATTAAAACTATTAGAAGTAACAATATCATGAGAGGAAAAAGAAAGTTGGGTGATTCTTGCTTTATCTGGATTTTACAGTCTCTCTCCCTTCTTTCTCTCTCTCTCTCTCTCTCTCTCTCATTGTAGAATGCCAGATTCCCCTGGTGAAGTTTCTGAATATCCTTTGTTTGTCACAGTTGGTGACTGGTTGGATTCTATAAAGATGGGACAATATAAGAATAATTTCATGGCAGCAGGGTTTACAACTTTTGACCTAATTTCAAGAATGAGCATTGAGTAAGTTGTACTAGGATTATCATTGTCTTTCTTTTTTAAAATTTAATTTTACTGGTACACTTTTGACATGCATATGGCCACATTCATCATAGGCAATTTGTTCCCATACATAATATATCTTAATTCATTTTTTCCCATTTCCCTCCCTACCCTTCAATCCTTTTTCCCTTCTCCATTTATAAAACTGTTTCTACATTCCATTCATTTTTTTGTTTTGTTTTAGTCCTATTCTCTTCCTTATCTTCTCCCTGCCCTCTTCTTTGTTCTCCTTCCCATTTGAACATTTTCTTCCTACTTCCTAATATCTATCAATCCTTTTGGTCCTCATTTAACTTTTGAGTTTTTCACACAAGAGAAAAAATGTTTTGAACATGTGTGTCCAATTTATTTAAGAGTATGGTCTCAAGGTGCATCCATTTACCTAGAAATGTTTCAAATTTATTCTCCTTTATGGCGGAGTAGAACTCCATTGTATACCAAAAAAACACATTTTCTTTATCCATTGATGTATATTTGGGCTATTTCCAAGATTTAGATGTTATAAATTGTGCTGCTATAAACACAGGCATGCATATATCACTGATATTATTAATTCTTTCAGGAAAATAACTAGAAGGGGAATAGCTAAGTCAAATAGAAGCTCTAGTTTTAGATTTTTGAAAAATTTCCATACTGATTTCCAAAATAGATGGAACTATCTACATTCCCACCAGCTGTGAGGAAGTGTTCCTTTTTCCCTGCAGCTCCCCTAGAATTTTTTATTGGTTGATTTCTTGATAATAGCTATTCTTTCTGGGTAAGGTGGAATGTCAGTGTTTTAATTTGAATGTCTCAAATGACCAGTGATGTTGAACCATTTTTCATGTATTTTTGTGATTTATACTTATTCATCTGAGAAATGCCTATTTCAGATGCCCATTTATGAAGTAGGCCATTAAATTTGAGATAGTGTGGTTTTTTTAGTTCTTTATATATTCTAGGTATTAATCCTTTGAAAAACAGTTAGAGAAACTTTTTCCCATTCTGTGGGTTGTTTCTCCATTCTGTCGGTGGTTTTTTTGCTGTGCAAAAGATTTTTGATATGATGTGATTCCAGTTGTTGATTCATTGTAATACTTACTGTGTCATTGGGGTTTTGTTCATAAACTCTTTGCCTACACCACCATCATCAAGAATTTTACCTATTTTGTCTTCCAGCAGATTGCTTCTGTGTTAATATTTAGATCTTTGATCCGTTTCAATTTCCATTCAGTGTATAGTAAGATATATGGGTCCAGGTTTAATCTTTGGCTTATGGGAAGCCAGTTTGTGCAGCACCATTTATTAAAGAGGATATCTTTCTACCAGAAAGGTGTTTGAGCTCCTTGGTCAAAGAAAAGGTAACTTAGTGTGTCTGGAGTTGTTTCTGTATCTTCTATTCTGTTCCATTGATACTCAGATCTGGTTTTTTGTTTTTGTTTTTGTTGTTTGTTGCCAGAACCTTAATGAATGTTTTTTATCACAGTAGCTTTGTAGTACAATTTCAGATTGGGGATTTTGATCCCCCTACTTTGCCTTTGTAGCTGAGAATTGCTTTTCCTATTCTAGGTATTTTCTGGTTCCCTATGAATTTTAGGATTGTCTTCTATATTTCTATGACGTATGCTATTGGTATTTTGATTGGAGTTGCATTAAATTTGTAAAACAGTTTTGGAAGTATGGCCATTTTCACTATATTAGATTTTCCTACCCAAGAACAAGGGATATCTTTCCATTTTCTGATATCCTCTTCAATCTATCTTTCCATTTTCTTATATCCTCTTTGATATTCTTTTGCAGAATACTGTAGTTTTCAATGTGAAGGTCTTTTACTTCCTTCAATAAATTGATTCCTAAGTATTTTATTATTCATAATGTATTTTAAAAAGCTTGTGTTTCCCTAATTTCTCTCCTAGTGAGTCTGTTATTTGTAGATAAGAATCCTATTGATTTTTGATTATTGACTCTGCATCCTGCTATACACTATATTCAATTTATTAAATCTAAGAGTTTTTGGTGGAGTTTTTGGGGTCTTCTGTGTAGAGGATCATGTCATTTGCAAATAATGATCATTTAACTTCTTCTTTCCCTATCCTTATTCCTTTGTATTTCTTTCTTTTGTCTATTTTCTCTGGCTAAGTTTTACTAGAACTATATTGAATAGGAGTGGTGATAGTGGACATCTTTGTCTTGTCCCTGATTTTATAGTGGAACCTTTCAATTTTTGATCATTTAGTATGATGCAGGCTGTTTATCATAGATTTTATTAGATTGAGACAAAGACCTTCTATTCAAGTTTTCTGTAAAGCTTTTTATTATGAATGAGTATTGGACTTTGTTAAAAGCTTTTTCTGTGACTATTGAGGTTATCATGTAATTTTTGTTCTGGTTCTACTACATTTTTTGATCCGCATGTGTTGAACCATGCCTGTATCCCTGAAATGAATGTCACTTGATCATGGAGTATGATCTTCTTGATAATTTGCTGCATTCTGTTTGCCAGTATCTTACTAAGGAATTTTGCATCTATTCTTTAAGGAGATTGGCTTGTAGTTCTCCTTTTTGGTTAGATCCTTCTCTGGTTTTAGTATCAGGATAATGTGTGTTTCCAGGAATGAGTTCATTGATACTGCTTCCTTTTCAATTTCACTAAGGAATTTGAAAAATAGATGTATTAGCTCTTCTCTAAATTTCCTGTAGAATTTAGCAGTGACTCTTTAAGGACTTGGGCTTTCTTTTGTTGATAGTTTCTTTATTATTTCGTCAATTTCACTGACTAACATTGAATTATTTAGAATTTTTATATCTTCTTGATTCAGCCTTGGTAATCATATTGAAGGATTTGTCTATTCCTTCTGAATTTTCCATTTTATTAGAATATAGCCTTTCGAAGTAGATATTAATAATCTTTAGAATTTTTACAGGATCCATTGGGATTTTACCTTGTCATTCCTAATTGCATGGATTTGAGTCTTTGCTTTGTTGGCTAAGGGTTTGTCAGTTTTATTTAATCTTTCAAAGATTAAACTCTTTGATTCATTATTTGTATCATTTTCTTAGTCTCATTTGGGTTAACTTCTGTTTCATTCTTTATAATTTCTTCCTTGTATGTCTTTTGTATTTAACTTGCTCTTCTTTTTTTTTAGAAGCTTGAGGTTAAACATTAGGTTATTTGAGCTTGTTGTGGTTTACTGATTTGAGAATTCATCTCTATAAAGTACCCTCATAGGACTATTTCATCATGTCCCCTAAGTCTGGTATGTGATATTGGCATTACTATTTAATTGTAGAAACTGTCTGATTTCTTCTTTAATACTATTTTGTTCAGGAAATTACAAATTCAAATGCTATATCAGGAACACATTTCCTGCCAGGCGTGATGGCACATGCATGTAGTCTGTGCTACAATGGGAGGCTGAGGTGGGAGGATTGCTGGAGTCCAGGAGTTCTGGGCTGTAGTGTGCTATGCCCACCCATGTCCACACTGTTTGGCATCAATATGGTGACCTCTCAGGAATAGGAGACCACCTAAGGAGGGGTGAACTGGGCCAGACTGGAAATGGAGCAGGTCAAATTCCCATGCTGATCAAGAACACTTTTCATAAGGGTAGTGTGTCATTTCCACAATTTCTGACTATTGTTCTAGTGGAAGTTGGACATTACATTTTTAAACTATTATTCTTTGAAAGAAAATAGTTACTTCAAATAGTTTTTTAAAATATTTTAAATGTGTCCCTGACTCCATACTTCAGGGGTACACTCCAGCTAGCTTAACAGGTCCCAAAGGAGCCAAGTACCACCCACTTCTGGTGCCATTCATTGGAGGAGCACCCCAGTGAATCTCATAGGATTTGGAAGAGCCGAGACCTGCCCAGCCCAGTGTACTCCCCAGTCACTATCCATAGAGTGTCCCAGGGAAAAGTATAGTCCAGAAGAGACTCACCCAGAGACACTTGACCATCAAGAAGGAGCCCCAGTGACATGAGGGAGGGTAGGAGCCCCATCCATAATTTTTCTGTCACCCTAGAAACCAAGGTTTCTGGGCTCATAGGAGCCCAGATGCCTGGCATACTCCTTTACACTTCAGGACAGTCAGTCAGCGTGAGAAACACCTTTGACTTAATCAGCTCATCTGGAAAAACTTAGGAAAATAACAAAATAACAGAGCAAAATGCAGTCTCAAAACTCCAGCCCACCAAGAACAAACCCAAGAGACACTGAAATGGATGATACTCAAAATGCATGACTGAAATCTCTGAAATAATAGCAACTGAGGTAAAAAAAAAAAACAACGCTATGATGCTATAGAGGAAATTTGATCAGAAATAATCTCTCAAGTAAAAAAACATTGTGAAAGAAATTTTGAGCATATCTAAAGAAGACATAAATTAAAAAATTAGAGGAACATAAAAAAATGATGGAAACCTTGAATGAACAGCACAGGAAAGAATTAGAGTGCATGCAATATATTCAAACAGGTATTCTGGAAATTAAAAATTCCACTTAAAGTTGGGAAAATGACTTCAGTGAAGGTAAAGATAGACCCTCAGCCATGGAAGACAAGAAGGAAGACAATGATCATGAGAAAAAAGATCTCTTAAAAATAACAAAGAACCAGAATACAACAATTCAACAGCTGCAAGATGATGCAAAGAAAAACAATATATACTAATAGGTGTAAATGAAAAAGCAGGAGTCTATTCAAATGACATAAAAAGACTAGTTGCAGAAGTAATAGAAAATTTTCCCACCATGAGAAAAGAATTTAACATACAGTAGATAAATGAGACATATACAACTCCCATTAGTCATAACCAAAATGAATCAACACCCAGATGTATAATAATTAAGATGCCAGAAAGTCAGCACAAAAACAAAATACTAAAATCTTCCAGAGGAAAGAAAACAGATCACCTATCCAGGAAAGCCTATCAGAACCATGGCAGATTTCTCAACACAAACCATCAAGTCAAGAAGAGCTTGGAGTGAAGTATTTCAAGTCCTGAAAGAAAACAACTTCCAACCCAGCTTAACATACTTTGCAAAACTATCTTTCAAAATTGATGGAGAAATAAGATACTTCCATAACAAAGAAAAGCTGAAGAAATTCATGACCACCAAACAAACACTACTAAAGAGTACTGAAAGACACTTTTTTTTAAAAATTTTATTTAAAGAGGGGGGGAGCAAAACAGAAAAAAGTGTAGAAACAATACAGAATTTCAAAAAAAAAAACAGTAAGAAATCACTATTTGATACATTACATATTATCTTCTTGGATATAGTTGTTCAAGTTACAAAATTAAAGCATACAAAGTGGACACTCAAACAGTGAGGCTGCAAACAGTTCTGTTCACCAATCCAACAAAAACTTAGTAAAATGGTTATCAATCCTACACACTTAAGTATACATACAGTTATCTATTTTAGAGCACTTTCTTTTCCTCCTCTTGCTTTTTTTGAAAAAATTTTTTTGAGAAAAAATTTTGAAACAGAAAGAGGGTAGAAACAATACAAAATCTCAAAAACAAAACAAAACAGAAAAAAAATAGTAACCAGTAAAAAGTCACTAGTTGATAATTACATACTTTCCTCTTAGATGTAGTTGTTCAAGTTACAAAAGTAAAGTCCGCAAAGCAGACATCCAAACAGTGAGACTGCATTCAGTTTTGCTCATCCATCCAACTAAAACTTTAGCAACATGGTTATTAATTCCACACACTCAAACATACATGCAGTTATATCCTTTAGAATACTCTTTTCCTTTTTTTTTCTTTACAATAACTATAATCCATTCTCGTAAACTACTTAGAAGTTCTCCACATGTATAAGTCTCTACACTTATACCTAGCCTTTCTGTATTAGAGGGAGAAACAAATCAAAACAAGTCAGCAATACAAATTCCTAGAGAAACACAAAATGAAAAGAACATATAAAAACACAACACTAGGTGATCTATGGTAGTCACTATGATGTCTCTTGTTATTTTAAATAAAATTGTCTATATCATCAAATATAATATGAACTTAGCATTGCTTTACACTATTAATAAAATCTAAACGTTGGAGACATTATAGGACTTCAAAGGCAGTTAACAATCAAACCAGAATGGGTATCCTATTGAATCCTGTCATCTTCAGAATAGTTGCCCCTACTCTCAGACTCGACACTCTCAAGCATACCAGATTCAAATAAAATCAGTCAAGATAATACAGTGATATAACCAATTTTCTCTGTCTTATCACTGCCGTGCTATTTTTCTGTTGTTATTTGTTTACTTTTCTCCTTGATTCCACTGTCTGCCCCTTTCTTTGAGGCCTTTCTGCCATTATTCCTGGAACCCTGGTGATTTTCTTCTCTCTCTCTAGAATGTCCTTCAGTATTCTTTGCAGGATTGGATTGCTGGTCACAAACTCCCCCAGTTCCTCTTTGTCGTGGAAATATCTTGTCTCTCCATTAATTTTGAGAGACAGTTTTGCAGGGTACATCATTCTGGGTTGGAGGTTATTTTCTTTCAGGGCTTGGAATATTTCACTCCAAGCTCTTCTTGATTTGATGGTTTGCGTTGAGAAGTCTGCTGTGATTTTGATGAGTTTTCCTTTATAGGTAATCTGTTTCTTTTCTCTGACCGCTTTTAATATTCTGTTCTTGTGATGGATTTCTGGGATCCTGATTATTATATGTGGGGTGTAGATCTGCTTGGATTGTAGCTGGCTGGAGTTCTATATGCCTCATTTATCTGAACTTCACTTCTGTTACCTATGTTTGGGAAGTTTTCTTTAATTATTTCTGTGAATAGACTTTTTATTTCATTTGTATTTGTTGCTGCATCTTCATTCACATATTTTATTCTTAGGTTATAAATCCTCTTGTCATCTAGCCTTTGTATCATTGCTTCCTGGTTCCTTGTTATTTTTAAGAGATCCTTCCTT